>JAMKCH010048732.1:0-212849 GCA_023653785.1 Ophioderma brevispina
ATGACATGACTATGCATAAGTAGTACGGACGTAATGGAAATAATTTGTAGGCAGAGAGCCATGGATAACCATTTTGGGTCATTATTTGTGCAAAATAATAAACTTAAGAAAAATATCAGGCTAACTTCCAAATCCCGTTTCACTACCATGAAAAGTAAGCAATGCATTGGGTTGATAAATATACCCTTATTATCGGCTTTGCTCCTGTGGATTACTTCCAATTACATATTTTTGATGATTTTGACTCGCGTACATCCAAATTCAGGGTTACGAAAAAAACATACCCTTTTTTTCCATATTTGCGTTTTTGACACCCTAATCAAATGTACGCGACTCCGGTACATCGACGTTGGAAAAAGAGACCTTTTTACGCGTTTTCTTGTTTCACGCCATCAATCACACCCTTTGCATTACAAGGGGACCCCGCCGGGGACCTGAAGCCAAATAACAAACAAAACTCATCTTTAGCACGAAAATCTACACCGCACTATCGAAAAATCAAACACATGGACGGGCACTTCATCAATGTCATTGGGTAGGTGGTACGCATATCGGTGTAAAAGTAGATAGATTCCACGGGAGCATGTCCGGCTCTATAGACGACAATTTGGAATGAAGCGTGAAACTAATGTTGCTGAAGAGTCATAACTGATCGGGCCCTATTCTACCGAGTAAGGGACTATGAGTCCGGCGGACTATTAAAATCACACCGAATATAAGCCATGTTGACCTGTTTCGCTATACTTAGATTTCACTGCGTTGGACTAGATATCATTATATAACGATAGTGAAAGGGAACAGAGGGTAACAACATGCTCATGGTCAAGTGTACAGTTTGTACAAATGAGGCCATGAAGGTAATATAAATTGAAGTGATGCATTCAGCGTTAAATTTGATTTTCACAATTAATATACAATGTAGGAACGAGTTGAGTTGATCTAGCATTTTTTAAATCAGTGTATAATTCACTCTATCCCTTGGGAACCTGGGCTGAAGTGGCTACAGATCTCTCAAGCCATGGTCAGCGTTTACTGTTTTAGCGCAGTGAAGCTAGCAAGACATAGCAATTCTGGCGCTGTGACAAGTAATCATAGTCCGGCAGGTATCCTAGTCCGGGCTCCATAGACGGAAACGGAATAAAGCGTGAAAAACTAAATGTTGCGTAAAGAGTCAATGAATCGATTGCCATTGGTTACCATTGTTCCCGGACTGTGAGGACCCGGCGGACCCATATCTCCTGTTCACACCGGAACCTGTGTAGATTTTAGCGCGTCTCGCCTGTAGGATGGTTTTCAATGTGTTGCAGAACCCAAAAAAAGAAATACGTTGTACCCAATTTCTATATATTCAAATTCATGCATTTTAGAAGAAATCGAAAATCTTTGGTATTCAACGACGTATGAAATACAGGAAAATTGGTGCTGATATCATGATCATGGCGTCAATCTTTAAAAAACCTATTTTTTTTAAATAAAATGTACGGTATCATTTTGCATGTATTGCATAGGCCTATAGATTTTGATTTGTTACACCTTATTCTGTTGTCTCTTAAAAACATGATAAATTGAATAGAAAGGGGAATTTTAGCAATACGTTACGGATCTTGCTTCTGAAAAAGAAGTTAGAATCAAAGGTTGCCAAAAACAAACATTTCCTTCATACATGTCATTTCTGTTTCGTTTTCGAATAAATGATGAATTTACGGTCGAGGTAATCGACTCGTTGGTAAAGTCGAAGATTATTATTAGCTTTTATTCGTGAACAAAACAAGTAGTTTGTGCTTTGAGTCATGAAAAGAACTCAATCTATATTTATTAGAAAAGCGAAAAAACCTAAATCTTGCATTTGATTCTGAGAGTGATTGATGTAGTTGTGCTTGAGGTCATGGAAAAGTAAACGTCAATCGATTTATTAGAAAGCCGAAAACCTAAATCTTACATTTGATTCTGCGAGTGATGTGGTCGCGGCTAACAGTTAAGTTGGTGTTGGATAGTGCACCTATTAACGTTTGAAAGTAATAGTTTTAAAACTCCCAAATCCGTTAGCGGCTACAGGTAGCCCAACAATGATGTGCAACGATGGAATGTGCCCGTGTTGTGATGGCGCAGAACCAGGACATGTCGCTATACCTTTACTGTGGAATGGCTGCAGTCTATGTCGCGCTGTATGACTGTCCCTTCAATTACAGGACTGTAACCGACCCTGGGTATTCCAGTCAATGGGGTTTCTCGGGTATTATGGTTGTTAACAGACAGCTACCAGGACCTTCCCATACAATGTATGTAAACAATTAGCCTGATTTTTTTGAGCCGATTGCGGGGCCAACTAATTCTATTAGTGGCACTTCTACGGCGAATAGACCATTTGCATGATCCCGAAATGCTCCATTGTGCCCATTCCTTCCGGGAAACTTGTACCAGATGTCATGGGTTTACAAAAATAAAATGTTGTTTCGTGCGCGTGGACGACAGGTGGTGCCTAAAAATTTACAATACAAATACTTTCACGTGAAGTTACTCTACCAGAAATGTAGATAATATCCAAAGGAACAAAAAACAATCGAGACACTGGTGTTGCAAATTTCACGGACAAAGGAAAGGTGAATTTTCGATGCGCCCATAACTGTGCCCTACTTGTCACCGTCGGACAATTAAACAACTATAGTGCAACCGTCACAGATAGGATAAGTTTTACGCTCTTACCGCACGTTTTTAGCCACTGAGGCTGTACAAGTTCCCGGATTGAAATGGGCCACAATACGAGATGCATTCATGGGGATCGTTGCAAATGGTTCTATTCGCAATTCGGGGCGCCGCAACGATGCCTCGGAGGGTCTGTTTCCCGAATGCGAATGGGAAAAAGTTGACATCCAGAGACCTAACAGTCACTATCATTTCACTCTTTACAATAAAGTAAAACCCTTTGCTTTCTTGCAATCACACCAGCTCTTTCGTCGGGCTGTTTTAATAAATCATACTACTTCCCAATGGAAGTTTGACGGCGATGTCGACCCTTGCGGGCAAAAATTGGACTGGCAAGAACGTAAAGCCTGGCGGCGCACCTATTGCGAATGCGAGAATTATTGCGTACCTCCCTTCATTCGTCCCCTTCCGTCGTTTTCCCCACGTCCCGCCCTCCCTCTCACCTTCCCTCTTCCGTTCACTCACCAGATCTCACAGATCTCACCCATCATCTCTCCATTCAAGAAAAATGGCTTAAAAGCACAAGAAGAACGACACATTTTGGCAAAAAGGGTCCTAATGTATTTCTGACGTAATATCAATTTACTTTGCGGATCTGAAATGATTTTTGAACTGTCTTATTGTAATTTCAAAATAGTAAGACCTCATTAAAAAGTTTTGGTCGATGAGGGTAAGAGTGTTATTTTATGGACCACAAGTAAAAATGTTTATGGCACTTATAAATGTGGCATATACAGCTATGTAGGTTGGTGATTTTGAAGAAAGAGCTCAACATCAACGTGGGGGTATGATGTATTTTTATTGGTATTTTGAGTGTTCCTATTTAGTTTTCAAAGTACTACTTCAGAGATTTAACTTAATTGAAATATCAGGATGAAAACACCACAGCGTTATGAAAGCTGTTTTTAACCCAATTACCCTTTGACTGCGTAAAAATCCTGATCACAAGCCCCGGATCACAGCAATGATTAGATAAATGCATTATCAATACACACAAAACGCAACTAAGTTTTAATTTGAACATGCACACTGTAAAATTAGAGCAAAACGGATTATGAGTTCCTCTCTGAGACCCGGCCAAAATGGCAATAGTCTTTTACCATTTGTACCATTTTAAGAACTACATTCATCAGTGTGTGCAATTCAGTAAGGCGATCTGTTCAGTAATTGGCCCCAATACCGTTTATAATGGCAACAAGGCCTAGTCCTCCCACAGACAGGATTAAAACGCTCCATCAATATCCATTCCATCCCCCATTGAAATATCAAGAACTCGACACCTTAATATTTGAACACGATTACGTTAATATAATTACAAATTTTCATACTTCAATTTATCTTATCTTACCATTCTGGTGTGTTGACTACCATAAGCTCTGTTCAAATTGTTGAGTTCCATGCAATCCATCGTTTAAAATGTATACGTTCAATTAAATCTACAACACATTTAGGTCGAGTATTTTCAAAATGGCCGTTTCGTCGCGCACTTTTAAAGGTCTACAATAAGAACTTCTGGACGTCTGTTTTCTCAACGGACGTAGAAACATTTGAATAACGTGTCCAGTAGTAGTCAACCAAAACAATATTTTCCATTGTCCACTATAGCCAAGAATTCTCGACGTCTTAATATAAAATAACTTCCACAGCACTTAGATATTATTATCTAGAATATAGCAGTCCAGGTACCACCCACACCACCCATTTTCGGGAAGACGTTTTAAATAGAAGTCCCAATATGCTAATGTGGTATTGCCATTTATTCCTCAGCGCTACTGCACCCATCATACACCTCTTCCATCATACAGCGCATTACGGAATCAATTTTATGTCCATTTGATACTGGGACTCTAATGAAACGTTAACCGATTTCGTTCCACGTGTCATCTGTCGAAAATTATTACAATTTGTGAACCCCAAAAGCAAATTCTTTGACTCAGAACAAAAGGATTTGTAATTCTTTTGAGTTTGAACGCGGTAGTATAAATAGCTTATAACGCTAAAGCAGTGTTACCCATCTTTCTGCCAGTTCAAGAATGACTGGCACGAGAACTTTTTATAGTACTTAGTATAACGATTATCTTTGATATTGCGAAGCAAATCGCTGTAAAATACATGTAGTGTAATTTTGAATATGTAGTGTTGAGACAGTATATAGTCTTTGAACGTGGACTGCAAACTGAACGTCCTTCTATTTGGAGGAAAAACATTTTAAGTATTGTTTTCAACTTTGACCTTAGAGACATTGACCTATTATGCATGGAAAGGGGTACGCCTACCCTTTAGGATCATCTGAGCAACTTGCCAAATCTGCATCTATTTCGTACAAAAAGAACATTTTAATGGACATCAATGAGAGCAGATCTATAAACTTTCTGACGTCGCTCTTGGCTCTACGGAAGTCTACGATAGCTCGAGGCATCGGCATTCCAATAGCCCAAACTGATTGCTCCAAGCCAAACATTGACCAAATATCTTGTGTGATTCACTACGGTTGTGAGGGAGAACAACATTGAGGTGAAGTTGAACCGTCTTGGTAATTCGGAGGGTAACCCTATTCACTGGCATGCCATGCCTCAACGCGGGACAACCCTACCTGGATGGCTGTCAATGATTACTCAGTGTCCTATTTCACCACAAGCGAGCTTTACCTACAACTTCAAGGGATGGATTGTGCCTTTATTCAGAAGTTCAAAATTTCAGAATTTTGTATGTATGTATGTAGTATGTATGGATTGTATGTATGTATGTATGTATGATGTGTATGTATGTATGTATGTTGTGAGTAGGTATGTATGTATGTAGTATGTATGTATGTAGTAGGTATGTACGTACTTTTATTACATTGCGGGCGGTGAGTTCTTAAGTTTTAATGAAATTGTAGGGTGAGTGTACATGGTGGGGTGAGGTGAACATTGTGGGGTGAGTTTACGGAATAACCTTCACACGAGTATTGAGGTTTAGAAGAAATATTAGAAGACTAAAAAAAAGTTATAGGAACAAGAGCTACCTTAATAAGGAAAAAAAAATGATATTTTGTTCACTACTGTCCGTTAAACAGACACTTTATATACAACAACGCTAATTGAATGGAGATTCATATCTTTTGACAATTGCTGTTTGCTTCCTTTTCTAGGACTTTTACGCCTGAAAAAAAAAATATGAGAATTCTACGGACTTAATCGCTTTTAGCTATTCTGCAAATTTAAACATCTTTGATTACTTTCGGGCGATCATGCTAGTGCTTTAAAAATTCACAAACTCTCCTTCCTCACTTCAGGCCTCCCCTGCAGGCACCATTGGTGGCACTCGCACTCTAATCTTCACGTCACGATGGCGTTTGGGAGCTTTGATTTTGTAAACGCAAGCCTAAGCACAGGATGTCAACCCGGTTTTTTACGACCATGATTTGCCGGAGCTGTTGTCTTTGTGCAGGACTGGTTTCATGAACCAACAATATCCAGATATGCACTCCTTTCCCGTTAACTGAAATTGGAACAGATCCCCTGGTAATTAATTCAAAGGGGCATTCGAGAGTGTGAAAACACAATGTGGCGCATACACCCTCGTGAGGTGTCAAGGTCATACAAGGTGAACGTTACCGTTTTCGTATAATAGGTAATAACATTTGCCATTTGGTCGTTACTGTACAAGCACACAATCTAACCGTAGTAGCAACAGATGGATTTCCAATAAAGCCACTCGTAGTGGATCGCATTTGGTTTGACTAGCGGCGAGAGGTATGACTTCGTATTGACAGCAGATAAAAGTGTCAATAACTACTGGTTTCGTGTTTACACTGAGGATCCTGGTTGTCCGTTTGCCGTCAGAGAAGAATTTGCTATTCTACGTTATGAAGGTGCTCCTGAACAGGAACCTCGAGATCAACCTCAAGATGCCTTTTCGGAGGTTACAGATGACAGATTCTTCCTAAACCCGCAATTTCTATCTGAAACACCAGATGGAATTGACCTTGGAGAGATTGAATCAGCAGGTATGTTTGATTTAATAACTTGCTGCCGAGTCCTTATGACGTTTTATCATAAAAGGAAAACATCTCTGAAATATCATATTTAGGGCCAGAGAATTGCATATCAATAATTTCAGACACGTTAGGGGTTGCGTCAAAACTAAACCACCAGTTACTCAGCTGTTCCGTCCGGTTCATCCCGGTTTGAACTGGTTTCTATTGTTCTAAACAATGAAACACGGTTAAACCAAATCCACTGAGCAAGATGCCCCACTTGGTGGTTCCTCTCTTTCTTCCCGTATTCCTTCAATGACTTACAGAAGAAATCGGTACCAGCCACTGGTTAATACAAGCACAATGTTGTGGTAAAATACCCACAATTCTTAGAAATACATCGCGTCTGTAGAGTTCACTGTTCTTCCAACATTTCAATTATGAACTCTGTATACAAAACGATGCACGACACACACACACACACACAAAACAAACATCTCGTTCGCGTGCGCAAGTACTTTGAATTTCAAAACATGAAAAGAGTGGTTTTACGTGGTACGATCTAAATATTGCCCTTTTATGGTATTACTTGACATGCTACCTTCAGCAGAGATTCTTGCAGATGGGAATCAACTACTCGTTTACTCTTCAGAAAAGTGCAAGATCGCCAAATTTATGACATTTTTCTGCCTTGAAATCCTACCAAAAGAGCGATCGTTTTGGAGCCTAAACAGTCAGACTCTAACACCAGTATGAAAGAACATGCTGTGTTAGCCTTGATTTGGTCTGTTGTACAGAAATTTGAGTTTGGATGGAGAGGGAATTTCGAAGTGCACCTCGGGTAATTTCGCCCTTCAAGAAAATTGCACAAATTCGTTGGTTGGTTACTAGCGGTCTAGATATTATTTAAGTAATCGGCTTCAACAGCTGCAATGAAATTCCGGTACCCCAGCGGTTAAGTTTGAAGCAATCCTAAATGTTCTTCATAAAAGGTCAGGAATAAGAAGACGCAATTTTTCTATGTACCATTTTCAGTTCATTGCCACTGGAAGCCTTCTGATGATTTTCAGAAGCATCCAGTTATCCCGTTGTCATAAATATGAATCCCTTTGTAAATGTGTTGGAGTCGCAGCAGCCCAATACTTTTTATTTGACTGAAATTCGACTTTCGGTTTCAAAGACATGGCTGACCATAGCGAGCAACGCAAATCTTTGTATTCAATCATCTCGCATTATACTTTTACATTTACCATTTTCCAAGCAATGACAATATAAAAAGTAATCCAGATGATTAAAAAATGTGTAATATGTTATCTAGTGATATATTTCCATTACAAAGAGGTTGGAGTTGGGGAGTCATTTACATTGTAAGGGTTGCTTTTGTTGTATGAATAACGATTAAAAATTCACTGGACGAGGTCATATATGGGACCACCCATTACCGGTCCACATAAATCGGCTTGTAATCTGTTGTAAGCCAATTTTGATTTATTTTGGGGCTTTGCTAGTTTAAAGAAACTTTCAACGGAACACATTTTTGAAAGGCCTACTTAGAGTTGATCAAAACAAACGTCACTGAAAACCCGGCTGAAAACAAAAGTTGTGTTGGAATTAAATCTGCAACAGATATTAAAGCAATAATAGCACATTTTTTGAAGAGCGCCCCCAATTTAAAAAAATGAGATTTTTACACGTTTGCATTGGTAACTGGCTAGTAAACTATACCTGTTGGTAGAGCAGACAGACAAACGCATACACACACACTCACAAATGCACATACACACGTGCGCGCACACATAGATAGTTTCAACTTCAAATTCATGGCGATCAACTTTTTGTGGTTTTTGCTATTTTTTTTTCAGTTCCTGATGACGATAATTTATAGTGGGAGAGCCAGACCGCTCGCACATTAGCTGTCAGTTGGGGTCACCTATATCTCTCCAGGTGGAATTTGTATGATCTAAACGACTACGCCCTACCCCGAACGCTCGAGTGTCCTGAATTCAGCGAGATAAAACCCCGGCAGCTCAATTACGTTAGTTTCAAAGTTCCCCCATCTCCGCTACTCACACAACTGGACGACATCGCAGAGAGTGAGTTTTGTGAGGCTGATGAAAGACTTGTTGCCCAAGATGAATGTCGAGAGGAATACTGTAACTGCATTGAGATACTCAAAATTCCACTCGGACAGGTAGTATCATTGAAGTTTTCACTATTAAATACAGATTGCATTAAAATATATATGAAATTACAACTTCCTTTCTTCACAAGGCAAAACCTGACAACGGTTTTATTTTTAATGGGTCGTGGTAGAAAGTTCGCATATTTGTGAAGATTTTTGGTGTTAGTGGACTTTCGGTTCTAGCGTTATACCAAACTATTCTAGCAACGCATGAAAATATCTTCGAGGCATTTTGTCTGTTGGTGAAAACTCGTAATTTGTATGATTTCGTTATTTACCATAATTACAGTGCAGTAAAAGAGAGAGCGATCGTTCCTAATTTATTGCACAGCACGACTCATTCAATAAAATGTGACATTTTTCATTAAACATTTTAATCAAAGTATCAGGATTATGTCAATCCCAACAAATAAGTAAGCTAAACAATTTCGCGTTGAGCACTTTTACTCTTAAGTGTTGCTCTTTCTTTCCTTTTCCTTCAGTATTGCATGTTTTAATATATTACTATATTATTATTTTTGTCTTCAAAATGGCAACCGAATTCACATTTATATCACATTTTATTTTATTGCATTGGAGTTTTAATTATTTCTATATGCTTGCAGTACTGCCAAGTTGTTTTTAAAACAGGATCTACAATTAAAGGTGCAACGAGATATTATTCTCGTCAATTCCATATTTTTCTGGGATTGTAGTGATTCATATAGATTAGTACGACTCAAAAGATTCCTACCTTGGATTTGGTTACAAAAATAACTTAAAATGAAAACAAAAGGCGATTCTGTATATGCGTATATTTCAATAGACAAACCAGGCTGACTTTCGTATTTGCTCCTATACGAAATTGAATTTCACCAATTTTGTACCAGAGAAACGGTTCTCCTGCTAAGCCTTACAGATTATGAATATTTTTGATATTAGCTTTACAAACACCAGTGCCAAAATCAGAATTTTCATTTTTTTTTCGGACACAGTTATTTGAAATCTCTCGGTGCAACCTTAGAATAAAGCCGCCGGCTGCTTGCCCATATAGGAGACAGAAAATGTTTAATCTATTTTTTCGTTTTTTGATTTTATATTTCATTTTATTTTGAGTTCTCAGGTTAGTGAACTTGTATTTGTTGGTGAAGATATTTTTAAGTTATCCTCCATGCATATTCAGGGTTACTCTTTCCTTTCCGAGTAGTGGCTGTCGGTGAGCTTGCTCACGGTACAACATGTACAAGAACGTCCTTAATTGGATCACAAGGTACGCTACGGTATAAACTCGTACTCGTTGTTGTAATCAGTGGCGGCGCCAGACCCTTCTTTTTTTTTTCCTGGGGGGGGGGGGGGTGTGAATTTTGGGGGAAGTGGAATGGGGCGGGGGCCAATATCCAAAATTCGGCGATTTTTAACCATTGTGGGCCCCAATCGCTGATTTTTCCAAGAGGAATTGGTTGATTTTGGCCAAAATAGCTGATTTTTGCGGAAAAATACTCCATATTTTCGGGGGGGGGCTACGAGAAGGAGAAAAATTAAGGGGGGAAATTCCCCCTCGCACACCCCCCCCCCCCCGCTGCGCCGCCACTGTTTGTATGATCTATGTTAAATGCAATAATGATTAATCTATATTTGTACTTTTTGGCCATATTCCAACAAAATTGACTGTACTCAAATTTTCAGTACAGCCCGAAAGGATATGATTATATTGATCAGAATAATAATAATAATAAAAAAAATTCTTTTTCAACCTAAAGACCAATAAGCGGGATTGCATTGTTTGCAAGCTATATTGCAATGTACTTTAAGGCAACTCTAGCATTGAAAAGTGTGATTCAGATTATCATGATCGAGCTTCAGTCCGAAAATTCCATGGGCAATTTATATTTGAAAGAAAGCTGGAAAGTATGAATTGCCGTCAATTAAATACTTGATATTAAAGTAAATATTCAAGTAATATAAGAAACATCAAAAAGTCAATATTTTTAGAGTAAATTTTGTCTGATGATCGTTTGTTGTGGATGAAACTTCACTAAGGCATAAAAAAAAATTGTTGATTGAGTAAACATAGGAAAAAAAAATAGGGTAGGTAGGTCGGACTTTTTATGTTTCAATACCAGAACACAAAATCTATGGACACCATACAAAAACAAATGGCACATCTTCATTTTCTGTAACAATCTTTTTCATTGGTCATGTGGAGGCCATCATATCGCGGTTTGGGGGGTGGAAGCATCATATCGCGCTACTAAATGAAAATATTTGTTTTAGTGTTTTTTAAACTTTTTTTTTGCACACAAAAATATAAAAATATTTAGGGTCGCGGTAAAAACTCGGGTCGGTCGAGGTTACGCCAATCAAAAACAATTCTTTTTTAGGCTAATGGCACTGCCACTCACAGTAAACTAGTACATGCACAGAATGAATGGAGTTTAGATTAGAGATTAGAATTATTTTCCTGATTTCAGAATCGTATTCACCAAAGCACTGATGGACAGCAATGGGTATTTTTATAACAGTGTTAGTGTTTTAGTTTCCTGGCAGGTGCCACTGACTTTTACGGGAGGCACATGGTAAGATTGTATCCAATGTAGTCTGTAAATGACAAAGATTTGTAATGTTCCCCACGACAGGTGGGTAACATCACACGGAAATTACAAAAGGCGTAATTAAGGATTCAGTTCCAGTACAGCCGATGGATATACATGTACGATTCGTTGCCGGACAACCCAGGTGGGGCTCTTCACTGCATATCATTTCCATATAAGCGGTTAAGTAGAGAAGGCATTAGAGGGTAGCGGTTCTTCAACGTATTGCAATGACAGTTGCAATGAAAGCTCAATCATGGCATTAATATACACTCTGTCCATCTGAAAATATGGAATAAACGTTGGTTATAATAGAAGTCTGTGGGTAATTAATGCCATGTTGAACAAAGTGTGCCAGAAAGGGCATAATGGAGGACATTGTAGTGATATTATCATGAGTTGCGTTGTTAACGAGCGTAGTACGCAGTGTGCTAGAACGTTTACACAGGACGTGGATTGATTCATTTTCATATCATACTCAAAAGTGATTCACAAAACCTTTGAATTTATACCGAAAATTGCAACATATAGAAATAGTATGCAAAAACATGGAAAAAACTATTACTCATTACTAGGGGACGTAATAAGCACCTAATATTCAAAGGAAATTAAAGGACGGCCAGATAACGCCGATTTATCTCAAAAAGGCCCAGAGGATCGTCAAGGATTTTTTTTTTGTTAAATCGGTCCTTAAACTTGCTTCTCAAATTCGAATACTGGTAAGAATATACGATGACTTGAAACACCTCTTCAGCATAGTAATTATATGACACCACTAGTATTGTTTTTTGACAAGTTAGGGCCAATTAAGCAATTACTAAGTACTGTAAAAAGACTAGCACAAGGAAGTAGAACCACAATCAATTACTGTATCCACAGGAACTGTTTCCGAAAATCTAAAGATTGCAAAGATATACCAATTTAGATAAGCATGATCTGAAGGTATTCAAAATTGATCGACCAATACACCATGTTCAAAACTATCAGAACGACTTGTATTTAACAAGTGTATGAATCACATAATAGAACTTATATCTTAAAAAACAAGCAATTTGGTTTCAGATCTAATCAATCAAACATGATGGCAGTTGTTAAAAATGTGGATAAAGTCGCTCTGTCTATACATTTTTAGAGCAGTTATCGCCGATAAACATTTTTCTTTGTCGGTGTTTAATGCTGTCATCATCATACTATTTCTCTTGAAATAATGCGCTTTATTGGCGACTTTTTTCTTTACTCCTAGAGTAGTTATTACGTTTGGAAGGTGATCGCTATTCGGTTATTTATATGCTGACTGATAGCCCATATCTATTTTGTTGGAATATATAGTTGCCACTGTGGTTCTGATTGGTTTAATGATGCACGGCATAAAATCTAAGTAATCATGTGTTGGCTTATGGTTTTTCCTCATTTTAAATTGTTGGGTGTGTGCATCATTTTTTAGAAACATACTGCATTGGATTTCATCAGCTGCTGTACCCTCTAAATTTTACTCCTTTGGTAGTTAAAAAGTCACAGCCTCTTTTGTTGAGTAAACTTGACTCAACAAAGGGTTGAGTAGCGGTTTTACACTCTTCCTTGTAGTAAACATGTTACTCAGTAAAAGAGTCAATATTTGACTCAACATTTGTTTGAAGTAAAATTTCCTCCGCTTTACTCAACAGTTGAGCTGTGACTTTTTACTCAACTTTACCAACCCATAAGGAGTAATATTTTTATACTGTTTTAGTAGATTCCTTGCCGCAACCGTTGAGTAACTGTTTTGACGTAACTGAGTGAGCACACTGTTTGTCCAACTGTTGAGCTACATTAATTTTACTCAATTGCATTGAGTAATACCTTGTGAAGCATAAGAAAGCTACAGATTGCTCACCAGTGAGTAAAATGGCTTGTTCATCACACTCGAAACTTCCAGATATTTGACTTGATTTCTGTCATGAACTACTCTTTCAAACTCAAAGGACACAAGCAAGATTTATTTAACTTTGATATCCTTGGTATTAACAAAATACACAAAATCTACAAGGACATATTTTCATTACTTCTTCGAAGCCCCGGGTGGTTCAAAATGTAGATGCACCTGCACGTCGTGTAGTCGTGTATCGATGTATATGCACCATAAAACATAGGTTATAATTTGTGGTCAGATTAATTGTACATACCTGCTGACGTAAATACAACCTATATGTTATACTGATGAACAATAGCGAATCCCCATAACACGCTCCCAACCCCCCCCCCCCCCCCCCCCCCAGTATTACAGGCATCAAGTCACGCGGTGAAAAGGTGCCGAATTCATAAGTGTTATCAGGTCTCGTAGACATATTTGCAAAAATCAACCACAATTGCGTCAGTCTCAACATACTAATGGGCAATTACCTGGGGGGGGGGGTCATTATTCGTTGTCAAAACTGTCAATGCACCCCAAAGCTAAAAAAATATTAAGCCATAACCTCTAATCCAAATTGCAATATGCAAAAAAATTCAAATACATGTTAAAAAATTGTGTTTTTTTTGGTTATTTTGCTGCTTTAGTTTTAAATTCAGGATGGCATGACTGTTGCTCTCCAGGTTGGCGAGCTCCGATCCTTCCTCATACCGACGAACTTTCACGCTGCGGATCATGGTACACCGGTAATGACGGATATGAACTGAAGATAAGGAAGGCAAAAATGGACCAACATGTAATCAGATCTGAAAAATCAAGAAAAAATCAAGTTAGAGATAACGAGTAGAGATGTTTTTGTATATCCCCTTAAATCCGAAATGTTGTTTTGCCACTTTTCAAAACTCGCGGAGCGGACCCCTGGATTGTATTTACGGGAAAGTGCTCCTAGATCTAACCACACAAATACCGCTACCTACCTTTAGCGGTGATATCGACTAGTCATTTTCCTCATAGGGACGTAAGGGATGTATTAAGATAAGATACAATTATTATCGATTCAATAGGTCGAGTTTGTGCAATTTAGACAGTGTCACAGGAATCCAACTAGGCTATACTTCTAGAACTAATTTTGAACAAATTGCGAAGTCTTTAAAAAAGTAGTAATTACCCAGAATCGGAAATAAGACACAGCGCAGAGGGACACGTGGAGATTTTCTGGGTGTATACATTCATTCAATTGCAATTGATTGCCTTGTAAGAATACCTCTAAGAAATTTCCGATGTTCATAGGACAAGAAGTAGAACAAATACTACTAAAAACTGCATGCTGCAGTGTCCTAATCGGCCCTAGAGGAAGCTATGCTCTAATATACTATTGTGCGTGTTGAAAAATACGAAACGATTTCTCTATTCCATAAAGTCGGCAGTTATGGTATCCAATGGAAAATTCTGAAATGCCATATACACCAAGAAAATGCGCCTGTGCAAAACTTATATTATTTTTTTCAAATGTTAACTGTATGGGAAATGTCCAATATCATAAATATCTGCACCGAAGGAAACAATTATGCACAAATTATATTAAAAAATACAAGATTTATTATTTTCAACAACCGTCCGTGTGTTTGGAGTTGTGGTGTTTTTTTCGACCATTTTACTGGGAAGGGCTCGATGTTTCTAAAAACTGCAGCTAGAAAACTAGCACCTTTGGGACTTGGAGTTTGGGTTTGGAGGGACAGATTTAAAAGTTGTTTAAGTAATTAATATTAAAGCAGACTATGGGCTGTAAGTAATGGTAAAGTAGACAAATATGACAGTATCTAAGGAAGGTATCGGGTAAAGCTTTTTACTTTCGTTTATGGGTCCTAAATACGCTTTACAGATGTTACACAAAAATAAATTCCAGGCACTCGTGACGAATTCAAGATGGCGGCCTAAAGGGCCCCTCCAAACTAGGCAAAAATGAATGAAAAATGGGTATCCAAAACATGTAATGAATTAGCAAATTTAGATATCTAGTCATTGCATCTTATTTCTACCACCGATAGAAGCAGAGTCATAAGAACATTGGGTTGCACCTCGCCTTGCCTTGCAGCGAGATTGGCAGCTCGTTCAGAAAGGCACACTTAGCGTATAGGCTTGTGTGAAAGTAGTCAGGCAATCAGGCGTAGAGCATGGAAAGTCGGGCATCGGGGACCTTCTGCCCAAAAAACTGGGGACACTGCGCTGTGTGAGGAGGATCGGGATCTCGAGGAGGCGTGGAAACGCCTTGGCCACATAGGGGCCCGCAAGAGCAGCACCAGCCAATTTTTTGACAGGCGACATCTTCTCCAGCACCCTCGGATTCATTGCCACTGGCGGGAATGTGTAACCTTAATGTTTGGGACCAATCCGGGCCGGTTTTTTCATGGGCGTACCATACCCCACTGCCTTTCTCGTCCCCACCTAAACGTAAAGTAGTGCCCTACCTTGGGAACGTTGGTTTTCCAACAAGCGCGAACAGATTGATGGGAATAATTTTCGGCACATGATGGAGAAGGTGCTATTCCACTGAAGGACCCGCGGAAATAATCTGAAGACCCCTCCCGCACCGTGTTCCCCCTGCTTTGTATGGTAGGACTCGGATTACAAACTGTGTGTTGTCCACCGCCATAAAAAAAGTTGAGAGTTCCAGCCCCGCTGTGAGCCAATTGTGAGTAAGGCGATTCACCTCCATTACTCCTCTCTACCCAGGGTTATAAAGATGTTGTACCGGTGTAAAGTGAGATATGGTCCGCCCGGAGATATAGTCCGGGGCTCCATAACACGACAACGGAAATAAAGCGTGAATGAAAACTAAATGTTGTGTGAGAGTCAACTAAAGCGAGTGCCCTTTCTTCACCGTTGTAGGTGGACCATGCATGAGTCCAGAGGACCCAAGCTCTGCCCACACCGACTATCATTATCATGTTTTGAGGAGTCCAAGTGTGTTGAAAAATATTCGGATCCAATCCAAAAAACCATTGATAATGATAAAATGGGATGTTTACGCCCTAATAAATTGGTCTCGCTATGAGTTTTAAAATATCTTTGAAACTCATGCTTGACCAATTTACTTGGCTCTTAATTGATCCAATTTTATATCAATGTTGGGAAGGTAAACAGGACTCGCCAGCCAGACTCGTTGTAGAGAGGTAAGCGATTCCCATACACGAACATTATAAGACTATTATATGGTGACACGTCTGATGACCATCCATTCCTCGTGTAAACAAGTTACAGGCCCCCGTCCCCTTTACTTGAACTAGAGGGTATGATAAATAACAGTACAACAGTGTTTGTTTAAGTAATTAATAGTAAGAAAATAATCTTACAGTAGTCTATTGTTAAAAGTAATAGTACAGTAGTCTAGGGTTATAAGTTAATGTAATATTATGCTGTACTATTGAAATAGTACAGCAGTGTGCGCGGATAAATAATGAATACTAAATCGGTCTATGTGTAATCTAAGTAATAATAGTTCGGCAGGTATGAGTCTAAGTAATTAAAGACAGTTTGTAAGTAAGTAAATAGCACAAGTATGGGGTTTAAGTATAGTACAGCATCAATCTATTGCTGTATAAGTGTAGCCACAAACAGTCTAGGGGTATAAGTACAGTCTATCGGTCAATCAATCAATAATCAAATCAATCATCAATCGATGTCATTCTTATACCCCTAAAACCAGGAAAATTACACTGAGGCGGTCCAAAACAGGTAACAAAATAATACAAAAGAACCAGAGCATATAGAAATAAGCAACAAGAGCTATTGATTATTGAGGCAAGATAGTTCGTTCAAACAGAACACATTTCAAAAGTTTTTGAAGATTTCAACAGATCTAGCACAGTAGATGCATTCTGGTAGGTGATTCCAGATTTTGGGGGCATAGCAAGAAAATGATATGAGACTGAGTGGTGTTTAAATCAATGCTGTACTCATGAAGAGCACAATTATATGCAGGAACATGCATTTCGGTGTTTTCAACGTAGGGAGATATGTTTCAGACTTCTAAAGCTGTTGTCTGAATCCTAAACACATACAACTCGTTCGCAGACCAAAATGTCCACAAGCAACGGAATGCACTTTGCTAACTGATCCGGCGTGTTTGGAAATTAAACATGTTTAGAAAGTGGTAACACCAAACTTATAGAGTGCAGTCCGTTTATCTAAGTCTTATATAGCTTGTAACTGTTATAAATAAAAACGTCACAAATTAGTAATGTTTCGTTTGAAAAATGTATTCCTCCTTTTCTTATCTGTAAATGGGTTATTTCCCATTTGTTGCTTGTCACGTTGAAATTGTCCAGTCTTGTTAAAAGTATACCAAATTGTTTTTCTGGTCACAAGAATTCCAGACGGTGTTTTGAATCAATCCCATAATGCATTGCAATGTACCTATACTGTACTGTACCAAACGCATGCCAGTACTTAGGGATAAAAGGTGTTCAACTTGTTTAAGAACCACAAGACATTTCATGATCATGCTAAAAGTTCTCTAAGTACTAATGCTTTGTGGGATAAAATGAGTGTAAAAGTCAAGGATTTTATGTGTTAAGAATATGATTTTTGTGGGATCACATGACCATAATGGGGTGTAATCTCCTAAAACTGGTGCATTGTGGGATTGATTCAATACACCCTCTGCAATGATTCCAAATATGCATTATGTCATTTATGTCCTAGTCTCTTTTATCCTCTACCGCGGAAACGGAATATGTGATAGAGTCAAAAGTATTCCTTATTTAAATCCTTTCGCCAAGACATTTCTTACCAAAAATGGGAGCAACTTTATTTTGTTACCCCTGCACAACCAAAAGTCCATCTTGTGGATGTTTTTAGCATTTTGATTCAATAACAAACTATACATTTTTGGAATCTTTATGACAAAAAAAACAATTTCAACAAGATTGGAGCAAAACTACCCGTTAAACCTTTCATTTCTACCTCACCGTGAAATCTGCGATTTAGAAATTTGCGATGCCCCATAACCAAAAATCTTCCTTTTTGCCATGCCTTTGTGTCAAATTCTACAGAATTGCTCACAATTTTTACTATGCTAAATACCTTAAACCTACGTACACGTACGTACGGACATAAAAAGAGTCCTTTCCGGCCTGGGAGTTCTTTGCGTCATTGAGATGACTGTAATAACCGGAACAAAATGAGTGTATAGGTATAAATGAACAGCCTCTGCTACGTTTCATACCCTGTCTGGGCAAATAACATTATGTTAAATACGCCCTCCGTCGCTCAACCTATACAGCTTGTTCCAATAAAAGCTTAACAGTCGTTACTATTTTCATAACACGGGAGGCAGCATTCAAATTCGAGTTTGCCTGTGTCCAAGTGGCGCATAAAATACCTCCTGGATAACCATAGTAGCTCATAGTGCACAATGTAAAGCTGTGCGATAATCCCGGGGAGGGAGGGGGTTATTGCGTAGCATATTGCTACAAATGCGTACTAAGATTATGGAACGGACCCTTTGCCAGAGAACAAAAATATGTAAAAAGGTTACCTTTAGAGGGAGAGCGTAGCCCACTAGCTTTAGCATTTAGTGTTTGAGGTCCCCGGTTCAATTCTAGGTGGGACCACTTGCAGAGATGTAATCGGGTTTCGTGTTCCTACTAGCAGATGTTTTGCACTCTCATAAGAAATCTGGTAAAGGCAGGGCCGTAGCAAGGGGGAGGACGCACCCCCCCAAAAAAATGACAAAGGTCCGCTTTATCATGTTGAAGGTCCGCTTTGTCATGTAAAAGTTTGCAGCTTTATTTGTCTAAAAGCGGTTGTTTTAAGTGTTGTGGTGCATGATATATGACTAACCAGTGGTCAATACTACTGGTCAATACTACTGCATTTGGCAGTACTGCTATTACTATACTGTTTTGTCACCGCCGATTCCCCTCCCCCGCTATTCAGATTTTGGAGGCGACGTTAAAAAAATTGGGGGCAATATACAAGTGTCGGTACATCGCGAAAGGACCACTTCTGGCAAATCCGCACCTCCCTCCCCCTAATAAATTCCTGGCTACGGGTCTTGGTACAGGTATCACAAAGGCAATCTTGACGCTCCTTCCAAGTTTGTTTTCGGTTTCATATAATAGAAAGCTCTGTATACTTGAATATGCTAGGTTGCCAGATGTCGTGGAGCTTGATACTGGCATTCCATGCTTGTCCTTTACATGACAAAAAGTCCTTCTTACTACCTTCTCCAACAAATGATCTAAGGTATTTGGGCGCGAACCTCTCCGAGTTCAGTACCGATCTTGAAGATGATATATATCCATACATGGTGGTGGATGTGGTGGCTTGCTCTGTTGCTATTTCTCTTAGCATTCCAACATCTAATGTGCAATATGCCCCACATCCCACCTCACAACAATGTACAGTTGATAAGACCGAATTAAAAAATACGAATAAATTTATTCGTCATTTTCATCACTGGTGGCTGCCATCATTGCAGGCAGACAGGAAATTTGGAGCATTAAAATATGGGGAGATATCACATCCTTTTTTTTTTTTTTTTTTTTTAATAGAAAGCTCTGTATACTTGAATATGCTAGGTTGCCAGATGTCGTGGAGCTTGATACTGGCATTCCATGCTTGTCCTTTACATGACAAAAAGTCCTTCTTACTACCTTCTCCAACAAATGATCTAAGGTATTTGGGCGCGAACCTCTCCGAGTTCAGTACCGATCTTGAAAAAGATGGCTGATGATTGGTATCCTCATTGACAGTCATATACCCAGTCTTCTTATTAGCATTAAGAAAGAGAGCAATCCTGGTGCAGCCTCTTCCAGGCATAGCATCAATTCTTGTGTATCTTGTAGCTGGTCTCCAGAGACTTCAAGGTCATCTGCATAGTCAAGACCTGTGAGATGCATTCCAGTCTGACGCCTCGACTTTCTTGATATGATAGTGAGTCCTTAATCGTTGTATCAGGGGATTGCCTAAGTATATTGTTTACAGTAACCGATCAGATGTACGGGGTTAATGTTTCTTCCTGGAGGATACATCACTTGTCAGGAACTACCTAGTGGGACCATCCAAATTGATGTTAAGTTTTCAGACATAATAGCAATGGCCCTGACAATCTCAACCATAGTAAAGGAGAATATGCAACATAACCTTCCTATTAACACTGTCAAAGGCCTTAAAAAGTATGGTTGTTTTCCTCAAGTTCTTCAATGGAGTCGTTGTGGTTTCGTCTGAGTATAGGATCAATGTGAGAGATTCTATTGGGCACCATTAGGTTATTGAATATAGATAGAGGACACAAGATTTCCCAAGGATACAGATTCCTCCAATTCTGCACTTAATTTCTTGTACAACACCCACAGAGAACGTTTCGAATGTCTGTTGGACGAACAAACAGAAAAGAAAACCAAAACTTAAGCTCTCGTAATCAGTACGTACGTACCTGGGGGGAAGGGGCACGTCATTCCGGCGCCACATCGGGGAAAGGGGCACTGAAATGACATTGGGGAAAATAAAATTGACACAAAGAAAACAAATTACTGTTGTTGTGATTGTTGTTGTTATCACAGGTAGTTTATTTTATCAAAATCATTGATGATGATGTAACTTAGAAGTATGAAAAACTGTGTATTATGATTATACTAGCTTCTTAAATTATGACATTAGTTCCGACTTTTCCCATTGATTGATGTATTCATCCGAGAGCTTCCAAGGCAATTTCCTCACGCAAGGGGCATCGCTCCTGGCCCTTTCCAGGGGTCCTAAAGCGGTTCCCTGGACCCCACCCGTAATTGCTCGCGCCACTTTAACATCCTGCCTGGGCGCCACATCCACTAGCTACGCCATTGCTCTTAATCGGCCCTGTAGAAAAGCATGCGCGGATTTTCTGTCCTGCACGACAGAAAATATTAAATCATCTTGCTATTACATCAAGACAGCGTTTTTGGCTGATTTTCATCAGCATACACACCAAACTTTTTCTCTCCTGCATTATTCCCTCAGCATTCTCTTCACAAACCAATCTGCTTTTAACAAATCGCATACCAGAGCATATACCATTCTATAAACACGTGTTAAACAGAGTAACTTGTATAGTTAGTATATAAACAAACCACTGGACCAGATCCAGAAGATGAGTAAAGAGTAAATTCGAGTTTTGGTAAGACGAGGTTTTTGATAAGTTAAATTAAAATGTGCACGCCTAAAAAGATAATACATTTTAAACTGGATGTATGCTGTTTATAATACTACCTATTCGGCTAAATCTCACATTTACATACATACAAAACAACGAAGACTAACGTGTTTAAAAATAGAATCGGTAATAAACTCACAATTTACAAGATTTAACTACGTGGCAGATACCAAGAGCAGGAAAATCTGTTCGACTGATTTAACGCAGTTCAACCACAAAATTGCTTCCCATTACCGCTAAGAGAGTCGATGTTAAAAGTCAGGCAGAGATAAATCAGCGTAGTCTCTGGTATTAACAAACCAAGGAGTTGAATTGGATTTTGTACAACCTGCTCTGGGCTTTGATGTTTCCACTGTTCTATACCAGGTAACTATTGCTTATTAAATTTTATTTACACTTAAGAAAATGATAGATAAATATAAAGCAGTAATACCTTTAGAAAAAAGTCATTTTCCCGTGCAAATGGAAAAATTAATAACGGTCAATCAAACATTGTTAAAGGGAATCGGTGAGCGGCTAGATACACCCCGTCGCGTCGATTCTGTATGGTTTGCGTTAGTTATTGCAAAATTCTATTTGTTTGCTTTTAATAACTGACAATTTACAATCATTGTTGTTATTACGGTACTATTATATCCGCTTTTTTCGATATATGATAAGTTACACGTTCCGTTGTTTGGCACCAGGCTGCCGGAATCAATATTATGTTGGCATGTATACTGTACGCCAAACCACACCAACACTACTTAGTTTATAAATATTTTCAACAAAAGCGCATGGGTACCTCTATGGTACCTCCATGGTACCAGTTATTAAAACCGGAATCTGTACCAGCTTCTTCAATGTCTAGACCATTCAGAAGTGTGATGCTTGTACTGCTATTTGCATATCCTAGTGTAAATCAGATTATCAGCAAACGATACATATAAAAAAAATTGGTTTGTTATGGTTTGCATTCATCACAGATTTGGAGTAGCTGAAAGCAACGGATATTTGTGAGGGACAATTCCACATTTAAAATGTCGGTTTCAAATTCTGATGGTGACAAAGATGACAAACCAAAGGAATCAAAGGACACTACCAATCCGGCACTTTGCAGTGCTGAAACAAATCAGAAGAGAACATTCAAACATGCAGCTCTTCCACGTCTTGAGCTGCTACGGTGTTTTCTCATCACTGCTGGATTTCTAATCTATATGAAATACGGACAAGTGCAATTCAAAAGGTAGGTTGGAAGGTAATGTCACTGTTTTTGATTGGGTTGATACATCTTGAACTTTTTATTGTATTTTATGTAACTGCATAATACGAAATGTTTATTCTGTTTGGAAATAATAATGGTAAATGGACGTGTGACTTTATGAAATTATTTCGGGAGCTTTAATCCTTAATCAAAAAGTGATAAAAATTTACCGAGGTAAGTGTATAGCAAAGTTTATCATGATCGAATGGCCTTCATTCCAAAACCCCATCTGTCAAGTTTCGCGCCAATACTTCAACATTTTCGCTCATAACGCCAAGATACCAACATTTTAACCACTTCCGGTAAAATCTAGGGTTCTGGGGACGAGGCTATTACGATCGACCATGGCCCTTTAATATATTGATTAGTTTTAAGAGACACCAGTCACCCAAAATACATTATTCAGGTCTAAAGGATATATAGTCAGTGTATTTCGTTAAAGAAGCTCGTCACCATGAACATTTAAAGAATAATGGCCAACCAATTGGTGCATTTTAATGCTTTTAATGTTTTAAAAAATATTATGACTAACTGACGAAAGATTTGAGACGTATTCATATCTTTGGTTTTAAGCTTCAAGGTATTAGGTATGATATAATATTGGTCAATGTTGTACTTCGCACATGTAACGATATCGAAAGCCATTAGTATTGCGACGAAATCAATTATGTTCAGTTATATTTGATTAACACTAAGTAGTACATATTTAATTACATGTAATTTACACAAACAGATTGACGCACAACGATACACTCCCTATACTGATTGCATTGCTAGGGTCATTTTACTTTTTAAATTTACACGATTTACATTCTTACACTAATGTATTTTCTGTACATAATTGTTGTTGTGATACCATCTGAATATTTTCTTCTGCGAGAAAGTTTGAAAACGGAAATGTATCCATCTATAATATAATGTCTACATGGCAAAAGCAGTATACTATTTTTAAAATGAAATTGATTCCTTTAGGGCTTTTTAAAGGGTGGTTATGGGTACATATTTGATCGTCTATTTTAAGCATATATACAGTAGCACTCACTTTGAGGTCTTAAATTGAATTCTAAAAAAACAGAAGCTTTGTGGATAGGATGCTATAGAAAAAGTCAGAAAAAGTTTTTTGATTTAAATTGGAAATTTTACCCTAACAATGAGGTAAAAACACTGGGTATATGTTACTGTAGTACAAAATCTATGAACGACATAGCTAACAATTGGCAACCAAAATAGACAAGATAAATAGAATCATTAGCACCTGGAAATACAGAGATTTAACGATGGTGGGGAAGATTGTCTTGGTAAAGAGTTTACTTATATCACAGTTATCTTATGTATCAAGTATTATGAACTTACCTTCAGATTCAATTAAATATTTGAACACAACCTTATTTAAATTTGTCTGGGGTAGCAACGAAAAAGTCAAACGAAGAACTCTCATAAATGAATATGAAAAAGGTGGTTTAAAGATGATTCACCTACCATCGTTTCTTGACTCATTAAAGGTTTCCTGGATTAAGAGATTAGCGAGGGAAGACATTGCAACATGGAAAAATATACCTTTGTTTCAGCTGGCAAAAACTAATTTAGGTTTACATATTTTTAAATGTAATACTAAATACCAAAATTTAAACGAAAACTGTTTGCAAGATCTTAAAAAGATGTCACCTTTATATCGTAATCTTATAGTTACATGGTTAGATTCAAAAATGAGTCAAAAGGAAAATGAAATTGAAGACCCAGGGCAAGAAATTATATGGAACAATAATTGCATTCTATATTCTGGAAAAAGTTGAAAGCAGATATAGTCCGGCGGGAACCACAATCCGGGGCTTTATAGACGTTAACGGAATAAAGCGTGAAACTAATGTTGCGTAAAGAGTCAACTGAATCGATTGCCCTATTGTTCACCATTGTTCCCGGACTATGAGTACGCCGGACCATAATTACTTCTACACCGGGTTGGATTCATGTAAAAAACAGAATGATCTCATTGACTCTATCCGTCTTTTAGGTGAACAAATAAAAATCTAATAACATTTTAACCTTGGTAGATTCTCACATGGGTTATTGCACTTAAGTCAGTGGTTTTGGAGATGGTTTCCAAAATGACCTCAAAAACCAAGACAAGGATTGGTTGGACTAATTTAAATACATTTGTTTTCATAATGATTCCGAGTCTGGTCGGCATGAAAATGGCTGGCTGTAGAGGCCAAAAGTTGAAGCAAGAGTTTAGAATCAATGCTAACAACGTAAACATATTACGACTTTCTAATACTAATTCTCTTGGAGTAATTTTTGGATAATTATTTATCTTGGAAACTGCAAACAGCATACAGCTCCTAACTTTTCTATTTAAGTTCTAAGGATTTTTTAATATATTAACACATACTTTCCAAATTAATGTTTTATTCTCTTCGTACAGAGTTTGGACCTACCGCATAACAATTATAATCTGAATACTATTTACCTAAAAGACGTATGGGTCATTCCATGCCAATTCAACAAATCGAGTACAAATCACCTCATGGATTTCTTTCTTTTTTGGTATATTAAAAGATATTCATGAGAAACTAAAATCCTGAAAATTTGAGCTCTGTACCTCTTTTCGTTTTCACGCTACAGCAATTTCAAATTTGAGGGGTCACCTCAAAAACATGTACCGGTGTGAAATTCAATATTCAGAGGGCCATTTCTGTTCACATATTTGCAATCTGCAGCATAAGGTTATCCAGAATGCCAAGTTTGAAAGATCTGAGGGGTGTAGTTCTTTACTTATGGCCCTCTGAATATGTACTTACTATTCTATATACAAAAACCTTAAGTAGTTTAGTTTAGTTTCCCATAGTGTATCAATTGCCCGTATTTTCATAACCTGTCATAGCTTTCATATATCAGTTCCTTTTGTCTTGCATTGCCTTTGTCCATACATTTCATCGCCTTTGTTTCATTTCTTTGGTCCTTTTGTATTAACGCTGTATCTTTTTTGTAAGAGCACGCACATTTTTCGAGCTTAGTTTTATTGCTTCAGAACCACACTATTACAGCCTTTGATATACTGAAAGCAATCAATAAAATTATTGACGTAGTTTTTGGAATAAGAATTTTCTAAATGGCAAAGAAAAATCGTACGATCAAACTATCTGAAATGTTAATGATTGTAATTTTGGTTCAAAATAACATTCAGTAATGAAAACTTTGCCCAGCAATAGAATTTCAATTTTTAAATAAGATGAGTTATTCAAAAATTAATATTACCGAGCCAAAGTCACGCATTATCGCAAGCTATTATTATCAATCTTTCACTAGTTTACTCATATCGACTCTTTCACCGAGGTCAATTTTCAACAATCGACATTTGACAACGAATTCACAATAACGACTTGTGATATAGTAGCTGATAAAAGAAAACCTTAGCATCTATTTTTAGTAAGCTTTTATTCAACTAAATCTGGAGACAGCTTCCAAGTAGGTACAAACACGGACTCTTCTGTAATCGTTAAAATGGATGGTTGTTATCTTACATGCCGCAGCTTTCATTTGTTTTCTAGTTTATTTCCGGTTTAATTTCAATCATGTTTTTGGATATGGCTTAAACCTGGAACGAACCGCACCATAAACATATCTAAAATGTTAATTATTAAGGCTTTGGTTCAAGTATCATTCACCAATGCAAATTTTGCGTAGCACTTAAGTCAGATAAATTTGTATCCTTGCCATTCAATTAGGAAGGTAATCGTCAAACTACGTTTCTTTAAAGTATATTTCCATACAAATACGTCTGTTTCCCCCAAAAAGCAAATTTTAGCAGACGACTGTTTACCATGTTATTAAATCACACCTGAATAATCTAAGTGAATAAGCCGAACACAACAACGTCGTATTTTATAATAAAAAGACTTTTTTTTCTACCGTGCACGATATTTAATTCAAGTATGCTTCTCTATAGAGCTGTTTTTTGACACTTGGCATTTCAAAGCTTATTTTATTGTATTCGTTTGCTTAAAAAAAATGAAACGTTCCCGGGTGGTTTTCCACAACCAATAAAGTACAAAAGAGATCTCCGGATAATGGAGAAAGGAGGTGCCCTCTATAATCATAATAGTTATATTTCACCATCAATTTGGGTGTTGGTGTTGACAACTAACTCATCATGTACTCAAGGTTTTTTATCCCAAAATACACTTGTTCAAAAAAAACTGAGGAAAAGTCTGAAAAACTTCAGGGCATGCTCTCGGAAAAAGCAAGCTTAGAGCATGCCTCCATTTCAAAATGACCATTGACTTACGTAATGATGAACAGAAGAAGTTGCATAGCGGCCCTTTGTCATGGAGCTTGTAGTGATGCCTATAGATAGACTTTTGTCCTTCATAGCTACAAGAGGCTACATGAGACAGCCTTCTATACAATACCCTAATACCTATTAGCTTATGCTGCTAAGATTGCATTATATAACCGTCTTCACGCCAAACAGACTCTGAACAACACAATGGCCCATGACCGCGCATTTATATCATTAGCAAGTTAACTACACTATGAGCTATATCTTCCGCTGCGCAAGTTTTCAATTGATAGCTTTCATTCACCATATGTATTGAGTCAAATAAATCCCCTGTATTTTAGTATGATTTATGTACCCAGTACGTGCACAGTCGCGTTTGTTACATGTGCTCATACAATTGTTACTGAACAGAGCCCTTTGTAGATACGCATGCCTTAACATATTGATAATGCATTTTGTAAGTAAAAAGTTCTTGTTGGTTTTGGCAATTTCCATTTAGTGTGCCTGCCCCCCCAGAAACACAAAAATGCAAAAAGGATGTCTTTCCACCCCAAGAACCAGAACGCCACTCACATATATGTTTTTAATAATAGTCGCACATCCTTGCAACGCGGCATTTTGGTTCTTGGGGGGAAAGGCTTCAAATATGGACATTTTAATTACCCATTGAAGCCTGTATTTCTAACTTACATAAAACCGACTTTTGGGGAATTTAGTAAGTGTATTTTTTGAAACCACAGCAAAGGTAACCTTTGGGAGCATGTCGGCTTTAGTATGCAAACGTTTCAAGGTCAACTTTCATGAAACTATAGAGGGCGTCCTTAATTCCTTATCCGGCGATGTCCTAGAGAAACTTTGTATTCGAAAAATATCTCCTTGCGTTCGTTTATATAGCGGACACAATAAGTTTTACTACACTTTGATTTCTTTTAAATCCACTTTCAAGTCATTTGGAACTTCCAAGATTAAAGGGACATAATCTGATAAGGCATGAAAAAAATGACATAAATGAAAAGGACCCTTATGAAATCACTTCACGAGTTTGAAACAATTTGGATGTAAAATTCTGTAAAACAGTAAAAGAGGAAGAGTTCCAGGGGAGGAGGTGGCAGTTTGTAGCAATTTGGAACAAGGATGCTGAATTACTGCCAGCATTACAAAGTTGAAAAACATGCTGTAATCAGCTCACAGACATTGCTACTGGATATGTGCTAATCCCGGTAATCCATCTTTCACTTGCCAGCTCAATATCTTACTACAAAGCCTAAAGTACAATGCCTGAATACCGGTCTGAATGCCTTTGAATTATGTCGCAAAACATGCGAGCTACACTGTAAATTCTATCAGGGATGTGAACACCTTGCTTTTCTGTTCCAGAAATTGCCACAAACTGCCACCTCCCCCTGGAACTCTTCCTGTTTTTACAGTTTTTACAGAATGTAAACATCCAAATTGTTTCAAACTCGTGGAAGTGATTTCAGTAAGGGTCCTTTTCATTATGTCAATTTTTTTTCATGCCATTATGTCCCTTTAAGGCCCGAAACTAATTTCATGAAGTCCACAGGTCGTGTTGCCATTACTATCCCCGAACAAAAATAAAGAATAAGCATTTCGTAATTATATGTTGTTACAGGAAGAAAAAAGTCAATTAAACTTGGCTATGAACCCATTATTAGTAACTAAGTCCTTTAAGACGATTATAACAAAAGGCATCAGTTTTACTAGAACATGAGGCCATTTTAACATTTCTATCAATAATCGCAGTTTTTAAGGTAATTCATTTTCTTCCATTTTCCCAAATGTGAATGTCATCTTTTATTTAATTCCAATCGTTGAAAGAGTTCGGTCTATTGAAACATTACAACAAGTCCTCTTTTACTGTACTTATTAATTTTCGACTTGGTACTTCAACATTTAAAAAAAAATATGCAATCTACATGTGAAATACATAAGGCATGCTGCACGATATCTATAACACAAAAGTTCAAAAAGCCACAACTTTTAAAGCGGAAACTTGCTAAATAAAATAAATGTTGACCTTTTAATTAAACAACCAACATTTACAAAGAGGAACTTATCTTGTAGTTTCATCTCTCATCTTGCATTTTGGGCATGGAACTGTACTCACAAAACACGAATAAGATGATCAAATCATAATTTCACAAACTGTATATCTCTGACGGGCTATTAACATGATTGCTGGTATTTGATATTA
The DNA here is from genome assembly GCA_023653785.1 of Ophioderma brevispina. Classification (NCBI taxonomy): domain Eukaryota; kingdom Metazoa; phylum Echinodermata; class Ophiuroidea; order Amphilepidida; family Ophiodermatidae; genus Ophioderma; species Ophioderma brevispina. The sequence goes on from JAMKCH010048732.1 coordinate 29,236, forward strand.
TTGATTGATATTGTTTCTGACAGCTAATGCAGATTACAATAATATATATTTTTAATTTTTTTTAGGAGAATACACATAAATAACCTTGCAAACCTTTCAATATAACATTGAAAGGAGTAAAAGAGAATGAGGGTGAGAGTAAGAGAAAAAAGAGAGACAATTAGAGAGAGAGAGAGAGAGAGAGGGGGGGAGAGGGAGAGAGGGGGGAGAGAGAGGTGGCAAAACAGACAACGAGTCACGAGTGACAGAGAGTGATAGAGAGAGAGAGAGAGAAGGGAAGGGAGAGAGAGAGCGCGTGAGCAATGGAAAGGAAATGTCACCACTGGATTATAACAGGTATAAACGAACAAGTCTACCAATCAGCGTTTATAAAAAATCGTTTTTCTTTAATTTGCAGAGCATTTGGCACACATGAGAGTATCTTACTTACCTAAAGGATGGCTTCCTTTGGGTCACGGGAAATTGGTACGTATGTCTTGTTGGATATACAAAGCTTTTAAAGTACACCATGTCTTTTAAACAAGTTACTGTATGAGCCACTATCAGCGATTTCTTCACAATAAAAAAATCGCACCCTGGCCCTATTTTTCATCAAAGTTCATTTTTTGCACTGTTCTATTGGAAATTGTTGTAGAAAGACCATGTAACACGCCGTATTTGTAAAGAAAATTATGATTTTTAAGCTTTGTTTTCTAATAAAAGGTCTACAAACAGTCGTTAATGACATCTTCAAGACCGCTTTAAAATGCTTGAATGTCTCAAAAAGAACAGTAATATAAGGTGTTGATATGACCTAACACTTGCAATTTGGAGACAAAATGGGCATTTTGATTTAAAAAAAATGACTGTTGTGGCTTTAAGCCACTGTGAGTCAAAGTATTGTTGTTCAAATTTATTTTATAACCCTTATCGTTATAGCCCAATCTTTTCTTTGTATGCCGTTAGGATTCAATATTATCGCGTGGGATTATTGATATTGCTCATGAGGGAAATGGTTGGAGGGCAATTGTGGAAGGGCAATTGTTGAGGGGGCAATGGTTTTCACCTTTTCCAGATTATTCTTATTATAAATAATAAGAATAAAAAGAAATTACAATTCAGTGGCTATATTCACATTGTAAGTGCACGATCGACCGACGTAGAGATTTCGATGCAAGAAAAAGAGGCCATGAAAAAGTGACTTTGCCCTGTGGAACAATACAGCAATACACAAACAAGCAAAGAAAGCAATTGTGGACAGTTGGGGATTTCCCTACAAACATAGAGGAAGTTTGAGCTAGAAAGTAAGCGGAAAGTATTTCTTCCGGATTGATAGATTGTTAAAATTGAATTTCAGGATGGACGTAATAAATATTGATAATAAATAAAGTGTCTGGACATTTTATCAATAAGTATTAATTGAAACACCTAACTAAACTGAATAAATTTCACGGAATGAAGAGTGACGAGTATATTTATTTAGAACAAGGAGCTCATATTATTTTATCGTTTTAAGTTGATGAAATTAAAAATATCTCTAATCTTGCAACATGACACTGTCCTGGTAATGGTATCACTTCTATTTTAAAGCGCTCTTAGCTCAATTGCATTATTATTATTATCATGATGCAGACACGGTAAGGCGACGAAAAAAGAAAACCCTGTTTTACGGGCGAGCGGACCTTTCGAGTATAGTCGGTCGGTCGGGCGAATTTTTTCTTTTTTTAATTTTTTTTTTCTTTTCTGGAGCTCAAAATTGGCCTTGCATAGCCCCAAAATCTGAAAAATCTAGAGAAAAAATGAAAAAATTTTACAAACAAATTTTCTAAAAAAAAAAAATCCAAAATTGATCAATTTGGGCTAAAAACGGGCTGATTTTACATGATTTTTGGAAAAAAAAAAATTCTGCAAAACTGAAAAATCAGGGTCGGTCGGGCCCGTTAAACAGATTTTTTTTTTATTTTCGTGGCCTAATCGCAAATTAAATCACAGAATACATTTGCAGTACGTTCTTGGGTAAAATGTGCAAAATACACCGATAAATGTATCATTATTGATATATAAGGTCAGAGTTATTAAAATTAATTACAATATATTCTTTTCTTTACTGTCACAGATATATCCTTATTATTCAAAGTTTCATTTGAATCTCAAATATACACCTTAGCCTGCTATATAAATAATTACCGTTTACCGTAAATATATTAAAATATATATTGATTATAACATTTATTATGGAGCAAAATTCAATACAATGTGCAAGTATGAGAAGAAGAAATATATTTCTAGAGATCGCAAAATCTCACATTTGATGTGACATGTGGTAAGTGGTGGGTTCGAGCCTGATCACCGGATTCTTGTTGTTCATTCTTTCTGATATTATTGTATTGTAAAGCTGATGGTCAAAGATATTACAGGGCTTGCAGTGAATAGATTCTACTTAAATACGTATCTTAAATTTTGTAAGTAAGATATTGGGATTCCTCTTTTCACCTTCAAGAGGTTTTCAAGGGAGAGTTTAGCACCGTATATATGCGGAACAATACTGCACCCTGTTTCTTCATTACCGCTGTAAATACCACTGGTATTACTTTGCCAGGGATCACACGGATGTTCGGTCGAGATACCGACGTCAACAATTTATTGGCTGATGAATTTATGAACGAGGTGTATGACGGGGAGTTTCCCATTACGGACGTAGAGTATTTGATTCGACAAATTGCTCAACACGAAAGATAAAAAAAATGTCTCAATCTTACTATACTAGGTAGAATTTATTGAAATCTTCATGTTGTTTTATGTTATTTTTAGTATAATTCTGATAATATAGAGTTCTAAAACATACACTTCGCTGCGTGTATTTCCTTACGTAATTTTTGGGCTAAAAAAAGGTCAACGTCGTCATAAAATTTTCGATGTCCCTTAAAAATTTACACGTCGCTCTAGTGAATATTCTTCCACTACTTCTCCCCATTGTCCTCTCAAAGCAAGTAACTATAGAATCGAGGGAATAAATCCTCTCCCTGATATAAGTTTTTATTTTGTCTTATTTTGTTATGCTTAATGATATTTTGCATGATCAATTTTGTACCAGTTTCTTTCAATAGAAACGTCCCTGCTCGAATTATTTCTTATATGTCATATCCTTTTGTAATATAGGTCTAATTTCTTTTAATGAAGCCTTACGGATCATCTCTAGATGACAATAGCTGTCCCTTTAAATATTACACACTTGACAATGAATCTTTGCTAATCCTTTAGGGCTGTTTTGTAACTATTTGTTTGTTTGTTTTTGCTAAGGATGCAGCGGATTATGAGTGGTTGGCCTTTAAGAACCGGGTGCTCAAGATGCCTGTTCTTTATTGGATCTTAGCATATGTAATCATTGGAAGACTTGTGGAGGCATGTTTTCCAAAGGTAATCTGAAATTATCTAATTTATTTATTTACAATTTATATACAAGGACGAGTACTTAGAGATATACGCAAAAATTAGCCACTCTAGTTGGGATATCACTCGAAACTGCATGCGAACTGACTCTCACGACTTGGGACAATGAAGAGTTTCCACCCTCTCTGTACATAAGACCGACGGCTTAACGTCTCCTCCGAAGGACGTCATATTTTCATAGTTCGTTTGCGCAAGGCCAAATGAACATCGAGGAGAGTGGAATTCCAGTTTCAAATTCAAGTCCTACTTGGGTTTTGAGAAATTTCCAAACGAGCGACCCACACTAATACTAAATGTCATTGTGTATGTAAGATAAAGTGGTGAGTGTGCTTGCAATATCTAAATATTGTCTGCATTTTTGTAAGGAACACAAAAGAATGGCTATAATACTGGGTGTTTAGCGAAGACAAACTGTGTTCGATGTAAATGATGTCGGCATCATTTCTTTTTACACCAACGCAACTAGAAAAACAAACTAAAACATACTTATGATAATAGCAAATGATCAATGCACCATACGTTGCCATATATTGATCAGATCAGAAGCTGTGGGTTCATTGATAACTAATATCAACCTTGTTTATTAGATATACAACGTTTTTTCAACGGTTTCTAGACTAGTCTTTTATGCTGATTCTATCCGACGGTTGTCAGACAAGAAACATTGAGCGTTTTGTAGAAACGCCAAAAATCACGCAGCAAAACACTAAAAATTCGTCTGGTATTCACTCAAAAGTTGTAAATGTTGAGCTTGTCTAGTTAAACCATTCATTGTGACCAAATAACACCATTCTGTAATCACATAATCAATTAATTCATTTAATTCAATATGGTCACCAATACAAATAAGTGCCTGATCCCGATCTACTTTTGACTGCAGGTTGGTAACTTGGTAATTATCCTGATGTTTGACAGTCAAGAAATTAATTAAAACCATCAGAAATATTTTTCAAACACGTGATAATCAATTCCTTAACTATAGCATTCAAAATGGCTTCCGATACCTCAATATGACTATAATTGATATAACTATATCTAACCTAGAGCTGCAATGTTTGTGTATATCCATGTAAATCAATCAGATCAGTTTACATATTATGAGGTAATCAGAGTAATTGATAAATTGTAAGATGCCGTCCATGATGGGTGTCCAACATGGCTGGCAATAGCACTTACTTAGCGGCAAAAAAAATCCGATCTTATAGTCTAAATAGATTGATATTCTTATCTCTCTGTGGTTTTTGGCATTCAATGACCTCCAGTCTTGGGATATTTGATATCTAAAGACTCATAACATTTAAAATAGTCTTACTATGATTTTTTGAAGTGATATCCAAACTACCAACCACAAAAAATATCTCTTTTGTTTGCCTACAACGTGAATAATTACTGACTTTACACATACTGACATTGACTATGTTGACAGCCCTATCGGATGCCCATCTGATGCCATTTCTGCACATATCAGATCACTTCTGATTATCTTAGGAAATTACAACTAAGTGCCTCGGATGCGTTATAGTTGATATACACAACATACAGCTCTTGCTAGATGTAGTAATGGATATAGCCCAAGTTTAACCATTCATAACGGATCAAAAGTAATAATATCAGATGCTTTATTATATTGATTATCCGTTGTAACTGAATCATTTTAGATTGGCCACAATGGCTGTTTTAAAAACGGATAGGCACAACAACTCCAACTTGTTGGAATATTAGTTTGGCCATTTTGATTTTTTGCGGTTTGGTTCGAAAATCCCATGTTTTCTTCTGGCACCCATCGGATTCAGATTCACCAGATAACAATGGTCCTTGAACCGCTTAATAAACGTTATATATATATACTCCCCGCCTTAAAAAATCCGAACGATATAAATATACGTATTAAAAACAAGGTATAGGTATGTAGGTGAATTATACATAATAAATGCCCAGGAGCGTTTGCCTCGCAATGTGGGTTATGCTTATTGACCTGTGTCCGCAATGCATTGATAACGAAGCATGATGTGTAAGTTTGAGAAATTTATCCAGCTGGCTTGGCGCGTTTCATTTGAAATCAAGTTTTAGCAGGGGCGTTGAATGGCCATTTCAACACGTTCGGATGTTTTTTAGGCGGGGGAGTATATATTGCCAGGCTCACATGGCCGGGAGAATCAATCATTTTTCCTTGTTTCTTCAATGGCCAAGTTTCGTAAACCTTCAATCCTGGCCTTCCAGCAATCATTGCTCTATGTGCTAGAATGACGCCAAGAGTCTTCTTGTTCTTTCCCACATCCAGACTCTTATTTTCTTACCTGTTCCCAGAACTGGAATCAAATTCATTGTCTGGTTGGTGGGTATTTTGCGACATTGTCCGTTGTTTACAGCTTCGCCTTTTTAAAAGTTTGCAGGTACTGCATAACCAATTGTTTTAATATGAGATACCTATAAATATCAGCTGAATACACATTTTTACACTTCATCCTGAAATAACACATACGAGTGTTCAATAATCAGGCTTATGAACCTTTTTGATTCTCACTTTAGTGGTGTTTCAACTGGCACTAGATCCAAATTATTTATTCTTAGACAAAATGTTCGATCTTATGTTCCAATGGGTTATAAGTGTCTTAGATTTTTAATGTCCCCTGAGGGTATATATTTTGAGATGGCATAATCGAACAGGATCAAAACGCATCGAAAATATAACACTTAAAAGGTTACTGATAACAAATTAAGCCTTGAACAACAAATTAAAAATTCAAGACTCTAAATGCGATAATTCGAGAAAACTGGTGTTAAATATGTACCTGAAAAATTAAAAATAAATATCAAAGTGAATGGACATTAAACATCAGGTTTGCGCCTTCATTTCATCACAAAAAAAATGAAAAAGGAAACGAAAGAAATACCTTTACCTCGCTTTCAACCAAGCCATTTCTTATATTTGAACAAGAATTATCCTTGCTTTGTGTTATATCTCGATTAATTTTTACTTTTTGGTGAATATACTGCAACTTTCTACTTTCACCAATGGATAACTCATCCCACGTTATTCTTTCTAATTTTAAAGGAGAGTATTTTTCCTGGTTTGATTGAAGATATGATTGGCTTTACTTTGGCTTAATGATTTTCATAATTTTGGTATTGGACGGTTGTCGTGAGGGTAAAAACCTACGGACTATTTGATTTCTTGTTATACGTTTACTACTTTCCACTCTTCTCGTTTGGACCGGTGCTAACATTTGACCAGTTTGATTTGGAGGTAAGTGCTGGAGTGATTACTGATTAGTCATGGAATGGAATGAATTTAGGACAAAGTGATCACATTGGAGCGTTGCCCAACAAAGTACATTGCAATAACTGCCACTCCCAATTCAACCAATACACAGGGTTACTTTTAAAATCATAATATGTGCAATTTTGCAATAATACTGAATTGTAGTCATATTATGTAAATCTTCACAAAAATATAGGTTAAATTTTCAAGTGAAATAAAATTGGCGGGAAAGGGTCCAGTACATTATACTATGAAAAAAATGGAGAGCTAATGTGTGTGTAAAAACACTTCAAAGAGACATGAGTACGAATTTAGGGAAATCTTTGTCTCCACATATTCATACCTACCTTTTTATGGGCATCTAAGCACTATTTTGATTGGTTACCTAGAACGTAATATCATATATACAAATCAGAGATAACTGTAATAATAGTGGTATGGTTTTGAATTTCCACAAAAGATATTATAAAAGCACTATTTGGATTGGCTACTCAAAGGGCGTTTTAATGTTGTGTCCTGTAATGGGCCAATCAGACAGACTGTATCATAGGTGGTAGTTTTCAGAGGTTTAAGCCGAGTGATTCTTTTAGGACGATATTTGGACAAAAAAAGTTACGCACATAGGATCTTAAGTGTACACAAAATTATACAGTATCAGAGCAAGCAAATAACCTTTGGCTCAGTTTACAACTTGCACCTTTGTTGTGTATGAAATATTATGTGACGCTGTAAATAATTGAGTGCAATTAAATTTAAGACCAACTACGTTTTTTATTTCCCTCCTTCAGATTAACAAAGAATATCGTCCTCTCAATAAAAAAGAACTATTGTTCATAGTCAAACAGATTGTTCGCCACTTGTTTTGGTTTCTATATGTTGAGGCCGTCCTTCATTTTATGTACTTCACGGCAATCCATAGACATGCAGGAGCATTCAAACGACTATCGCCGGGAGACTTAGGTATGTTGTCATTAAATCATAAATAATTCACCAAATTCGTGAAGAGAGAGAGACACACATACAACCTAACATTTGTGCTGAATCGCAATCATATACAGGTGTTGACTATATAATTAGGCCCCTTCCCCAAATTCCACAAAAGGGCAAAAGGTCACTTTCTGTTGATTTATTTTCATTGATGAAAATATTAAGAACGTGCAGCTGACATGGGCAGCTGCAAAACTCAACAATCGTTTGCTTACAAGCCGGTACCGCCAGGTTCTTTCTGGTTGGAACCGGTTCATATTCCAGAGGGTGTATTGAGTCAATCCCACAATGCACCATTTTTGGGAAATGACACTTCAATAAGGTCATGTGATCCGACAAAAATCCTATTCTTAACACATAAAAATCCTGACTTTTACACTCATTTTAACACACAAGGTGCTACTACTTGTAGCATGATCACGAAATGTCTCGTGGTTCTGAAACTTCTTGAACACTTTTTGTCCCTAATAACGAACACTGTTGCAGTGCATTCTGGGATTGATTAAAACACCCTCTGATATTGTTCTAAACAATGAAACACGGTATAACCGCCATGAAACGTCGGTCAAACAGCGGTTGAGCTTTGACGCCACCCCTAAAACACTATTCGCAGCCGTATATGTAGCGTGTTATTTTAACATTATGTCATTTTAAATGTGCCATATTAACTAGTTATCAATTAATTCACACTCCCCTCAGTTGAGATCGAAAATGAATTTTTACTCTAAGAAAAGTTGGTCAGCCATGTGGCTCTTTAAGATTGATTTTCACGGCAGGTTACATGGTTAAGTATTTAGGTATATTTTGTTTGTCAGTTTCAAATTTTAGATTTGTTTATTTGTGTGTGTGTTTTCTGCACAGGCGTGCAATCATCTTCGGAGCAATGAAAAGCAAGAAATTAAAGGGCCATGGCTCGATTGCTAATAGCCTCATCCCCAGAACCCCAGTTTTTAGTGATAGTCAAAAATTTGGTATCAGAAATAGCTACTATTTTTTCTCATTTACCCTGTGAAATCTTAGGGCTAAAGGATGCATGGTTAGGAAGTTATGGGCGAAAATTATGTCCTATTTTGGTCGACCAATATTACTTAGTTTTACACCGTATTCTATGGGCTTACAAAATCACGTTTTAGCTCTCACATCAAAACGGATTGAAATATCGGCGCAAAACTTTACAGATGGGGTACTGGGGTGAAGGTCATTCTATTAAAACTTCATATCGAGCCCCCTTTAACGTCTGTATCACTAAGCAGCTTTATTCCATCGCATCATCCATCAAACCTATCACATTTATAAATATGTATATAAACATATTTCTATGTAATATTTTACATCATCCCTTATTTGTGTTAATTTGTACTATTTAGTATATTTTACAGGGCCAGCAATAACTAATAAGCCCTACAGGGTTGTCCATTACTAGTCCAACATATCATATCTCTATTTCAACTTATTACAGTTTTCAAATGATACTTTCTTTTTGAACTATTATATAATGTACTGTTTTATACTTTTCTGTCATGTATGATATGTTATGCTAAATAAAATGAATCTTGAATCTTATTTATTTTCCTCATATAGCTGTACTGGCTGGATGTCATCTCATATACTTTCAAAATAAGTATGTCATTTTGTATGGTGCTCCTGGTGTCTTGGCGCTCTTTGATCGGGTAAACGCTCCACCAGCACCACGCTGCCCACTGGGTGTATACTCTTACAGAGAAATGTGGAAGTAAGTTTATAGTATTGAAAAATCATAGGGCTGAGCAATTAATTTCTGTCTGAGGGCAAGTTATCTTTATTAAATGTGTCAAAAATGCCCACCCTTTAACGACATACTCAACTACTTGTCACTCCCTATAGATGCCTCCCACATATGCCCCGAATTAGGGTGACCCTGAATACGAGTGCTGTACTTTTTCTAAATAAGCCTAGTTATATAGTTAGGACGAGCATAGCAAGCCTAGAAAAAAAAAAAAAAAAAAAAAACGTATATTGTAGCGTGTATTTTAACATTATGTTCAGTTTAATTGCATATTAACTAGTTATCAATTAATTCACACTCCCCTCAGTTGAGATCGAAAATGAATTTTTAGTTGGTCAGCCATGTGGCTCTTTAAGATTGATTTTCACGGCAGGTTACATGGTTAATTATATATTTTGTTTGTCAGTTTCAAATTTTAGATTTGTTTATTTGTGTGTGTGTTTTCTGCACAGCCGTGCAATCATCTTCGGAGCAATGAAAAGCAAGAAATTAAAGGGCCATGGCTCGATTGCTAATAGCCTCATCCCCAGAACCCCAGTTTTTAGTGATAGTCAAAAATTTGGTATCAGAAATAGCTACTATTTTTTCTCATTTACCCTGTGAAATCTTATGAGGGCTAAAGGATGCATGGTTAGGAAGTTATGGGCGAAAATTATGTCCTATTTTGGTCGACCAATATTACTTAGTTTTACACCGTATTCTATGGGCTTACAAAATCACGTTTTAGCTCTCACATCAAAACGGATTGAAATATCGGCGCAAAACTTTACAGATGGGGTACTGGGGTGAAGCTGCAAAACTCAACAATCGTTTGCTTACAAGCCGGTTCCGCCAGGTTCTTTCTGGTTGGAACCGGTTCATATTGTTCCAGAGGGTGTATTGAGTCAATCCCACAATGCACCATTTTTGGGAAATGACACTTCAATAAGGTCATGTGATCCGACAAAAATCCTATTCTTAACACATAAAAATCCTGACTTTTGCACTCATTTTAACACACAAGGTGCTACTACTTGTAGCATGATCACGAAATGTCTCGTGGTTCTGAAACTTCTTGAACACTTTTTGTCCCTAATAACGAACACTGTTGCAGTGCATTCTGGGATTGATTAAAACACCCTCTGATATTGTTCTAAACAGTGAAACACGGTATAACCGCCATGAACCGTCGGTCAAACAGCGGTTGAGCTTTGACGCCACCCCTAAAACACTATTCGCAGCCGTATATTGTAGCGTGTATTTTAACATTATGTTCAGTTTAATTGCATATTAACTAGTTATCAATTAGTTCACACTCCCCTCAATTGAGATCGAAAATGAATTATAAATATGTATATAGACATATTTCTATGTAATATTTTAGATCATCCCTTATTTGTGTTAATTTGTACTATTTAGTATTATTTTACAGGGCCAGCAATAACTAATAAGCCCTACAGGGTTGTACATTACTAGTCCAGCATATCATATCTCTATTTCAACTTATTACAGTTTTCAAGTGATACTTTCTTTTTGAACTATTATAAATGTACTGTTTTATACTTTTCTGTCATGTATGATATGTTATGCTAAATAAAATGAATCTTGAATCTTATTTATTTTCCTCATATAGCTGTACTGGCTGGATGTCATCTCATATACTTTCAAAATAAGTATGTCATTTTGTATGGTGCTCCTGGTGTCTTGGCGCTCTTTGATCGGGTAAACGCTCCACCAGCACCGCGCTGCCCACTGGGTGTATACTCTTACAGAGAAATGTGGAAGTAAGTTTATAGTATTGAAAAATCATAGGGCTGAGCAATTAATTTCTGTCTGAGGGCAAGTTATCTTTATTAAATGTGTCAAAAATGCCCACCCTTTAACGACATACTCAACTACTTGTCACTCCCTATAGATGCCTCCCACATATGCCCCGAATTAGGGTGACCCTGAATACGAGTGCTGTACTTTTTCTAAATAAGCCTAGTTATATAGTTAGGACGAGCATAGCAAGCCTAGAATTTTGAAAATTAAGCCAATAAGATATTTCTTAGCCATTTATGACCAAAAATGAAAAGGTATTTGTATATAAAATGTGTCCAAATAATCAATATCCCCTTTTAATGTATATACTAGAACTTTTGCTCCTGGACCTAGATCCACTCCTTTAGGCGCGTAGCCATGCAGCCTGGTCATACCGAAGGTGAAAGTTCCCGGTCCGTGCAAAAATTCCGGATCGCAAGCAAAAAAAAAAAAATGTCCCGTTCGCAGAGGCTAAACGGTGAAAAAATAATTTAGCATGAATATAACCGCCTTTTGATTCCGATTTTCCAACAACAAAACTTTCCGAGGTGGCACTCTGCCCTTCCAGCTGCCACGCTGGCTACGCCTTGCATCCCTACAGGTAATAACTACAAGGCCCTTAAACAGTTTCTATTCTAATTTTATGACCCCAGAATCAAAGGGTTAAGTTAGCTAAGTCCAATGCGTGATTTCATTTCGTTTTCTGATTCTAGTATATCTGACAGAAAATAAAATTGGACAATATTTCAAATTTTCTTCGACAATGATTGAATTTGCAGGTGCATATCCATGCACCACCTTATGCAATAAGAGTATAAAAATCTCAACTCACTAAAGTAAATCGAAATGCACCTTTCAAATCAACTCAACTACAATACTATTTATACTTAATGTTGATGTAGGTTTTAAACTTTTGATCCAAACAAGATAATTTTAAATTTTTTTGATCCAAACAAGATTAATCTTTGAACTTTTTATTCAAATAAGATATAAATTTCCTACCTCGGAATTTTCTGATAGTATCATCTTACGTCAATGACACTGTAATCACTGACCTCAATCATCAATCGATAATTTAAAGAAAGGAAGTTTTCCAAGTTCATTGGTTTGGTTGTTTTTACAGAGACTTTGACAGAGGTTTACATAACATGCTGGTGAGGTAAGTATACTTACCTTTTTGAAGTCTCTATCTGCACTGCTCAACTGCACAGCCCAAATGGTTTGATACTAGCAAAGTTTGAATAAGATTGCCGACGCGCAATTTCGATATAAAGACATTTGTAAAGAGTAATTTATGTTTCCGTCAATTTATTTAAGATCAGACATGTTTGTTATTGAAGAGAAATTCTGACTCGGCATAGGAATGCACATTCATGCCCTATGATATTTTTCATATTAAAATCATTTTAGTATCAATATTATCAAATTGATCACAATCAACTCAACATTATAAATTACTATTAGCGCCAATGACGAAAGGTGTTCTTTGCTTTGTTCACCATGTTCACGTTGTGGTAAAAAAAATCATTGAAAATAACCCTTACTTGTCGCAAACTGATAATCGTTTCAATTTCACTCTTTATGTCAAATAGGAGAAAAGACACTCTTCAAATCAATATAATTATATGTTTTTACCTATCTTCTTGTAATAAAGACTATAGAGGCTCACGTATCATACACTGTTAAAAATAAACCTGTAAAAAACAGGGATTTGACCGGCAGCTGGGACTCACAACATGCAGAACGTAAAATAACTGGAGCCGTAAAAATACGAAACCATTGCAAGGACGTAAAATAACGGCGTAGAATTTCATCTTCAACGTTATTGTTGGTTTTTGACTTGTTCAAACAATATTAATAATTAAAACGTCATTACAATCCTCTGACCAAATTTTCACGTTGTAGCTATGGCATCATACAATACATACGTCACCACGTGGTTGTAAAAAAGTTTATTTCAGGCAAACAATTTCGAGAAAAGGCAATAAACAAAGGGAAAACGTGAAGAAATAAAAATTTCAACCAGTTTATACACTTTGTTTTATATGGTAATGTATATATTCTAATGTCACCAGTTACTTTTTATTATCATACGAGTAAACACAATACATGTACCTTAAAAAAAAAAAAAAAAAAAACATGACTGTGTCCGGCTATATAACCGATCCACTGTGGACACGCTCCGTAGCCGTATACGGCTACCTAACCACAAAGCCCGTTTTGGTTATATAGCCGTATACGGCTACGGAAACACTCCCATTTAAACCTGTAAAAAACAGGGATTTGACCGGCAGCTGGGACTCACAACATGCAGAACGTAAAATAACTGGAGCCGTAAAAATACGAAACCATTGCAAGGACGTAAAATAACGGCGTAGAATTTCATCTTCAACGTTATTGTTGGTTTTTGACTTGTTCAAACAATATTAAGAATTAAAACGTCATTACAAACCTCTGACCAAATTTTCACGTTGTAGCTATGGCATCATACAATACATACGTCACCACGTGGTTGTAAAAAAGTTTATTTCAGGCAAACAATTTCGAGAAAAGGCAATAAACAAAGGGAAAACGTGAAGAAATAAAAATTTCAACCAGTTTATACACTTTGTTTTATATGGTAATGTATATATTCTAATGTCACCAGTTACTTTTTATTATCATACGAGTAAACACAATACATGTACCTTCCATAGATTCGAACCAGGGCCTTAAGATTACAAATCCTAAACCTTTTCCACTACACTACATGGCTTTACAGATATCAGATGCTAAAATTAAATATATATATATGTGTACTACTTTTTTCAAATTAAACTAAATATAATACAAAAAGGAAGAATCGAGTTAAACAAGAGTTTTTTAAAACTATTTTTAAAAATGAAAGGGAACGTAAGATTTTGAATTTTTTAATGACGTTACTTACGACGTTATTTAATACATCTTATGGGTAAAACGATTTTCATAGATCATATTCTTACAATTAAAAACAAGTATGTTAAAAAAGAACGTAACATTACGGAAAATATAATAACGGTCAGCGTATAAATACTACCTTTTTTCAAAATGTGTAGTATTATTTCTAACCACTGTTTATTTACATTTTTCTGCTTCCACATTGTAATTTTATGTTAGGTATAGGTAATAAAGCGTGAAGATTATTGAATAAATGTGGTTTACCGTAATTTAAAAGGTAAAGTCTGGTAAAATTAGGAACATTTTTAACAGTGTACACTGCAAACAAACTAGTACACGAGATCATTACTGATGCTTATTTCGCATTTCTTAACATTTTTAAATAATTAAATACAAGGAAGAAACACGCATCGCGTACTAGAACAACGTCCGAGATTTTTTTTCTCAGTGTGTGCCTGTGCATGTTATGTTATATTTGTTCTAGTACGCGATGCGTGTTTCTTCCTTGTATTTAATTATCTTAGTTAATGATGTTTTTTTGTGTGTGTTATTCATTCCTGAAAGGTATATATACGGCCCATTGGGTGGTTCTAAGTATGGGCCGAAGTGGGCTGCTTTCGCATCTTTTGTGTCGTTTTTTGCTGTTGGTGTTTGGCACGGCAACGCCTTCAGGCACTATATGTGGGTATTCTTTAACTGGATTGGCGTTCTAATGGAAAGACTAATAACGGAGTTCGCATGGTCATCTCTCGTCGCCACGAAGTATCGGGTAAATCAAACTATTGGATATGAAGCTTATATTATGAAAAACCCGCCACGATTTTTTCTCACAGCTTAAATATTGTGGCGGGTTTTTCAAATTTTTCCACGTCCTCCCGACCGCACAAGACTGTACAGGACAGTCCCAGACCTTGTCAAAACTACACATGAAAAAACTGATCACGATTTTCGAAAAATGGCCAATCGGCACCACGGGTAGCCACAATTTGCACACCCACTTTATCTGCTCCCAGTTGAATTCAGCAGCCTTGACGGAATAAAGTGCACGTGATACTGTACTTTATTCCGTCAAGGCTGCTGAATTCAACTGGGAGCAGTGGGTGCGCAAATTGTGGCTACCCGTCTTCAACAGTCTGGAAGTGGTTTTCTAGCGAATTATTACACCACTCTGGTCAATTATCTTTTTACTATCTTGCTTGCACCATACCTGGAAACCCCTACCTATAGCATCTCGAAAGTTATCTCTAGAAGGTTCTCTTAGCAATGTAATCAGATCACTACCTTCTTATTTGAGTAGTGGAATTCCAATTTTTCCTCTTGCGTGTTGTAAACAGCTTTTATTAGTACTTTCCTTGTTAAGAATATTTTCAAAGTTACAATTACAAATTATTACGTTACTATAACACTATTGGTCTGAGCGGTTAACACTTTCAACACGGGTATATTCGCAAAGGTTAGTGCTTTTGAGATCCCTTCCAAAAGGAAGCCATCTCAGAATACCACTGACCTAAGACTAGGCTTGTTTGGACTTATTTGTATGCATTTTTCACACTGATCCTGAATATGGTCATAAAATGCATAATTTTGACATTTTTGGAAAAGATAAAAAATTTATCTCTAGGAGACTAAAGTCTTTTTTGAAGGTTGTTCGTGTTCAACCTCAGAATACTTCAACCATACGTGATGTAATAGCATATTCTATAAGAAATCCCTTATTTCAATTGAGTGTTTTTCTTCAAATTTTAGAGTCGTATGTCCGGGCCGATGGTTCGTCGACTTTGTGGAGTATCAGCTGCCCTTAGCCAAATGTCACTTTCTCTATTCAGTTTGATTTATGTAGTTGGTTCTTTACCAGTATTCTGGGTAGATAAACGCCAATGGATTCTTTATTAATACAAGGTAATGACTTAAATGGGCATTTTCGTGATCCATAACCTCTTCCCCCCGACTTTACCTCAAAGGATTTTGAGATTTTTAATCAATCTGAACCTTTAGCCCTTAGTAATGCCACGTGTGGCCCAATCTCCTTACGTGCAAATTCGGTGCGCATCTGTAGGAAAATTCCCCGACAATTTATGTGATTTTCTGGACTCCCTGTCTTTACTTCTGTTCCTAAACGGACAGAAATTACGTCACATAGCCCTATGGAAAAAAAAAAAAAGAAACCGTGGGCAACGAGCATTGCTCTAACACACAACCGCAAGATCGGGGTCGGCGCAAATTTTTGGGAATAAGGCTTTTCTTTTTGTCAAGGATATCTATTGATCAATGAATAAACAGAAGGTTGCTAAAATCACGAATGATCATCTTTAACCTTCAAATTAAAATTCTATATGGTTGCTAAACTAGTTTTGTTTGTCGTGTTTACTCTAGTTCGTCCTTTCTCCTTCTTTTTACTTTTAACAAAGTGAGAAACTTCCCAAAGATTTTCTACAATGAGGCTGGTATTCTCAAAGAGAGTCTAACTTTAGACCTGGGCTTAAACCTGGGTTAGTCCTTCATGAATGAACCTTTTGTTTCTTTCAACATACTCTGAAGGTGTGGTGAAATGTAATAGGTGAGAAAGTTTCTCATGCATGAGGAAATTTCTCATACATGAGAAAATTTCTCATGCATGAGGACAGGGCCGTACGCAGGATTTATTTGGGGGGGGTGCGGGACTGCGAAAAAGTGGACCTTTTTGGTAAAAGTGGACCTAACCCCCTAAAATGGTCCTTTTTTGGGCTTTTTGAACATTTTATCACCAAAAAGTGGGCTTTCTTAAAAAAAAAAAAAAAAAAAACAGAAATTACAGCACAGTAGCCTATGGAACCGTGGGAAACGAGCAATTGCTCATAACACAAAACCGCAAGATCGGGGTCGGCTCAAATTTTGGGAATAGGCTTTTCTCAAGGATATCTAGTGATCAATGAATAAAACAGAAGGTGCTAAAATCACGAAATGCATCTTTAACTTCAAATTAAAATTCTATATGGTTGCTAAACTAGTTTTGTTTGTCTGTTTACCTAGTTCTTCCTTCTCCTTCTTTTTGCGTTTAAACAAGAAACTTCCCAAAGATTTTCTACAATGAGGCTGGTATTCTCAAAGAGAGTCTAACTTTAGACCTGGGCTTAAACCTGGGTTAGTCCTTCATGAATGAACCTTTTGTTTCTTTCAACATACTCTGAAGATGTGGTGAAATGTAATAGGTGAGAAAGTTTCTCATGCATGAGGAAATTTCTCATACATGAGAAAATTTCTCATGCATGAGGACAGGGCCGTACGCAGGATTTATTTGGGGGGGGTGCGGGACTGCGAAAAAGTGGACCTTTTTGGTAAAAGTGGACCTAACCCCCTAAAATGGTCCTTTTTTGGGCTTTTTGAACATTTTATCACCAAAAAGTGGGCTTTCTTGTCAAAAATTTTCTCAATTTTGGACCTTTTTATCAAAAAATTCAGCAAAAAGTGGACCTTTTGCCCCTTTTGTCAAATTTGGGGGGGGGGTGCGACCGCACCCCCCCTGCATACGGGCCTGCATGAGGAAATTTCTCATGCATGAGGAAATTTCGCATGCATGAGGAAATTTCTCATGCATGAGGATATTTCTCATGCATGAGGAAATTTCTCATGCATGAGGAAATTTCTCATGCATGAGGAATTTTGTCACAGATGATAAAAAGATCCATTCATGAAGTACTAACCCTGGTTTAGAGAATACCATTCAAAAATATAAAATGTTTTGTACTACCCTCTCTGTCTTACCAATAATCTTTTGCCCTCATTTGCTGTTGTACCCAGGGTGCAAAATAACCGAAGGCACCAAAGGCAATTGCCTTCGGTGCCCCTACCAGTTGCGTCCCTATATTCCAATAGTCAAGAGCTATAGAAAGCTAATCGTATAACTTTGCCTTGTAATTGTCTTTTCTAGGGTTTCCATGGACACCGGTGATACTTTTCATCTTTTTTTACTTAATGTTCAACTCGATCGATATAGAAGTTCACGGCTGGGTCTCCATCGAAAACCTTTTCAAAAGAAAGAATGTATAATGTGTGGTTGTTGGACATAGGTATTTTGGGTTATGGCCAAGCCAGGTGTATGAGGAAAATTAGAAAACCAACCTAGTTTATCGAGTGAAATCACACAGTTGTTCAAGAAATCAGTTTTTGAATAACATCTTGAAATTTAAAAAAAAAAAAAAATAGATTGTTGAAATAGTTTCTCTCAGAAAATTAGTTTGTTAAGCAGTGCTTTCAACTTTCAAACCTATATATATAATACAATGGAAAAAAAGTCTTTCAAATCACAATGACATCTTATTGTTTGCGGGGGTTTTGTCAATTACACATTCAAAAATTGAAGTCATGCACAATTTGATCATTTAAATTTTTGTCATGTGTCTTTAGCTAATGTTTATGGAGCGCGTGAATGGACTCAGTTGAATGTGTTAAAAACAAGAAGAGAAAATCAGCAATGAATTCAGTGCAATGCATTCACGGCACTACCGGTGATTTGCTCGATCAAAAATCAAAAAAAAAATCAAAAAAACAGATTTTGCATGTGTCGTTTGTTGTGTAACAAGAATAGGTACGCTAACATACCTTTGAAAGTGATAAAACCAAAAGCACCCTAATAAGGAACTCTGATTTTTGTGTCGCCTGAAGACACATTGGGATCAATTTGTCCACTGTCGTTGTTGTTGGTGATGTCTGTTTGTTGTAGTTGATGTATGTTGATGTTTGTTGTGAATAAGGGTTAACATTTGGCCTGTAATATCCAAATACTTTGATGGATTAAAACCAACTGGGTCACAGGTGCAACATGGAATCCCCCATTTGTTTAATGAGGTCAAAGGGTCACATACCAAGGTACAGATCATGTGAGGTCAAGTATTAAAATAGGTGACGGGGCGCACAACACTAAACACCACGCATTTACATGTAAGGTTTAAAAAAACACAGCTAATTTTGAGATGTTTTACGGTCATGTGCGAGTTGTGAAGTCTGTAGTGCACATGTTATGTTTCAAATAAAAGGTAATGTTGTCTTTAAACATGGATACGATTAAATTATAAAATTTTGAATTTTCACGGAGAAAGAAGTAGGCCACTCGGTGTGTATGAAGATGGCGTAAGTGAGTTTGCAGGCTCGAAAATGGGTGGGAAATGGCACGGTCGATATTTAGGGTCTCGTATCGGAACAAAACGAATAGGAAAGACCCTCATACATTGAAACATATGTTTAACTTTACAGCCGATTTGCCACTCCATTGATTATAGATTTACTTGTATGCCAAAGGTTGCCGCTTGAGTTCGAAATCTAGATTTCAAAACAGGTAAATTTGCGTGTATTTCAATGGGGCAGGTATTTACTGGTGTGCGACATGAAAATGTTAAATTGACCTCAGTTGAAAAGTTGAAGTCAAATTGAATCAAACTTGCGTTTATTGGAGTTGCATGCAAACCTCATTTGTTTGAGATCAAAGGTAAACATATCAAGGTCCAAAGGTCATGTGAGGTCAAGTTGTAAAATAGGCTGAAAATGTAAAATTGCCCTTATTTGAAAAGTTGAAGTTCAAGTGGAACCAAACTTGAACATAGGGCAACATGGGATCCCTCATTTGTTGTGAGGTCAAAAGTCAATACAAAGGTCAAAGGTCAGTGGGAGATCAAGTTGTAAAATAGGCTGAAAATGTAAAAGTGGCCTCATTTGAAAAGTGAAGATCAATGGAATCAAACTTGGTTTATGGAGTTTACATGCAAACCCTCATTTGTTATTGGAGGTCAAAGGTCCACATATCAAGGCAAAGTCACATCAAGGTCAAAGGTCGTATTAGGCCTATCATTCACAAACCGCGCGGCAGGCGACACAAGCTGGTCCGAGGACCGAGTATTTTTGTTTTT
This sequence comes from Ophioderma brevispina, assembly GCA_023653785.1. NCBI lineage: Eukaryota > Metazoa > Echinodermata > Ophiuroidea > Amphilepidida > Ophiodermatidae > Ophioderma > Ophioderma brevispina. The sequence continues at coordinate 49,256 of JAMKCH010048732.1, forward strand.
TGTTTATTATCGCCGTACCAACACGTACTTAAGTAGTCTTTGAGTATCATTTCAAAATCCGCCCCAAAAGGGAACAGTCAATAACTTTTGTCCTCCTTTGGGAATTGCATACGACTTTGTCACTCGAGAAAAAACCGTTCAATTTCTGTTCAAACCTTCAAAATTAAGAATTTCCTTAATATTCGACCTCAGCATGAAATGCATTCAAATGAGTACAAACAAGCCTAGTCTTATGGTTTTGAGGATAAAAAAAAAACCACCATTATAATATTATAATAAACAGGATTTACAGGCTGAAGGATTAAATAAGAAGTGATTGATCCTTTGATATGATGTTGCTGGAAATTAGAGGTTAAAAGCTTTGTGCCTTTGTTGGTCCGTCTATTGTGAAATAAGTGCCACATCACAAATGGTAGATGTAGATGAACTATGTTGTTCACGCGATTTATTTTCCACCTTTACTCCCATTATGTTTTCTACGCTTCAAATGTTTTATAATAAAAAACTACAATCCATAACATGTATGTCATAAAATGTTTTAATTTACATTTGCTATTAAAGAGGAATGATAATCAAAAAGGTGAAAACATTATATTTGTACTTACAAAATGACGCCTATTGTCCATAAACAAAAGTTAATAAGAGTGCGAAACAAAAACGGGTTTAAGATGTTGTTGCTGTGGCTGTATAATTTTACCGATCATGTCATGTAGTTCAGTTCAACAGTTATAATGGCCTTTTAACACTTGACGTGTCATGGGATGTCCATGTCAGATTAGTCCACTATTGGTATTCTGGATGTTTCAAAATATGTTTCACACTATAGCATAAAAGATCTAAGCGCTATGGTACATCCATGTCCAAGTTTATTTTAGGAGTTATCGCTAGTGTTCCATAGCATTTCGTGATCCACAGCCTCGTCTCCCGACTTACCTCTAAAAAGTTAAGAATTTTGTATTGTGTCGTCTCTGCAAGAAATTCCTAATTTTGCATTTGCTGTTCCTTCGGCTTTGGTAAACGGACAACAGAAATTGCCTATGCCAGGGGCCATTGGGAAACTGTGATACAAGCATATGGCTCATAATACCAGAATAGTTGAGAACTTTTGAGGGCACATGTGGTCCAGTGGATCAGCGTTCGGCCCGCACGCCTAAGGTTGTGGGTTCGAGCCCCGCTGGGGTCAATGTGTTTCGTCCTTGAGTAAGGCGCTTTACCTCAATTACTCCTCTCTACCCAGGTGTATAAATGGGTACCGGTATTATTCAATGCTGGGAAGGTAACAGACTCGCTGTAGATGAGGTGTGGCGATCCCACTACAGCAACATTATATGAAGGAGTCTGGCCAATCGCTTCGAAAGAGATATGGGCACTCCGTTCCTGTGTTCACAGGTCCGTCCCCTTTACCTTTTTTTTTGAGAACTTTAGGTTTGTGAAGCCAGAAGGAAGACATAATAAGCCATACCTGACTTTGTCTGGATAGTTGTGAGAAGCAAGATATCAAAACTCCCCAAGTGCTAATTGAAGAATAAAGGAGTAAGGTTTATAAGGGCTAAAAATGTTCAAATGATTTGATTGAGCTAAATCATTGACTATTTTTCTTTTAGTCACACCGATTAAGAAAATGCATAGTTTTTGCCCAACCTTTGACCTTTTAGAATACAGGCTAACGATTGTTCAAGGTCATCGTGGGGTAAACTTTTCAAAACAGTCAGATTTTATTTAAACTAACTCCGAATTATACATGTTGTACGGTCACGATTATGGCAAAAATGTTCGTTCACTCCATCTACATCTTTCAAATATAGACTTTATCTGTTTATAGAGCAGTGCGACGGGGATAGGGCATCCCCCCAAAATGTTCCCCCCCCCCGTCCCCCTCCAAAACTTGAGCCGATCTTGTCAAAAGTGATCAATAACTGTCAAATTACAGTTAAATAGCAAATTCTTTCAATATGTTTATAATATCATATTTGTCTATTTTACCATTAAAATTGCAATTTTTCGCGTGCTTTGCGCGCATTTACCCATTTTTGCCTCAAATTTTCACTTCACCTTCCCCCAATAAATTTTTTCTTGCCCGCCCAAAAATATTTTTATCCTGGTATCGTCACTGATTCTGAACCTCTACCCCCAGTATGACCTTGAACAGTTATATCCTTATAGTTAATAAACCAAAAATCATAGATAGGGTAAACTACACCTTTTTAATCAAATTATGAAATGACACAAACGTTAGTATATATTTGAACACATTAGAATTTGACCCCTATACAATCTTTACCACCTTATTCCTCAATTAGCACAAGGAGGACGCTTTCGGGGTGGGGGACTTATGATAATGTTGCTCCTCACAATATTAGGAACTATAATGGGGAAAAATCAGCTATGGATTATTTATTTAGTGTTTTTCTATGTATCTTGGACTAAGAACAGAAGATTGGAAGCTCGCCTCAATGATATAGTGAACCATAAATAAAACATGGTGCTAATATCACGAAATGCACTTTTAAGTATGGAAGAAAACGCCGTTGATTTTAAGCCATTGTTATTGTGTTAAGCGAGTATTATTTCGTTTTGATCATAGAGATGCTTATTTTCGTGTTCGTAAATGTGAGAAGCAAAAATCGATAAAAGAGTTCAAATGCTTTCAGATAGACACGATTGGTAAGCTTAGCCGGCGACATTTATTTTCATTTCTCTGTTTTTTGTTTTGTTTTTGCTTTGTTTTGTTTTTGCTCTTCACTTTACGGTGAAGTTGTGTGCTATTACGTCTCTTTGAAAACGAGTGGTGTGCCTTAATGCGACGTAGTTGTTTCGAAGTCTGGATCCGGGAGTGGAATTGCTATATATTTGTTAAAATGTGTATTTCGTGATTTGTGACACATTAAAATCCATTACGTGAAATATACTCTTAAGCGTCGTTTATTTTATTTAATGCTGTAAAATTTAATGATTTAGTTGTATAATTAATTCGCCATGCTCTTAACCCTAGTTTTGAAGACTCAATTTGGATATTTTTCTCCAACGCACATAAAAATAAATTACATAAGTTATGTAAAAAATGCCCAAGTTAATGCAAGCATAGAACGTCATAATAATTTTACCTAATTCGGGAAAAATATAAAGTTATTAAGTATATTTTATGTAATTAATATGACATTCTATGCTTACATATTGTTGGGTATTTTTTTCTGAGTGCAACTATCCCTAAAATCGTAAACTTGTCCCTTGAAACAGACATTTTCCAACACATACTGGCTCTCGTTAGACCTTTGTTGAAAAAAAAGATCATCTCTCAACCCGTATGTCTTAACTTCTAAACATGTGTCCAAATTACTATCATTTCAAAAAAGTTATTAAAAAAATAGTTACCTCACAAATATCTGATTACTGGGGTTTAAGCATAATTTCTATTTTCAGTTGTCCTCAATTGTCCCCAAGGTACAGACACAGAATTGACAGTATTCAAACAAATGTGTATGTCTTGTCTGACTTATTTTATTGGCTGCCATGCCTTTGATACTCTTCGGAATAGTACTTTACAGTTTGAAGCTTCTGTTGGTATTAAATCATCTAAACTGAATAATTGGATTCGATCATATCTACACGACAGCACTCGATCTGCATGTGTCTAGTAAATAGTGCGTTTTTCTTTTCATGTGGTGTACCACAGGGATCTGTATTCGGTCCCTGTTCTTCATAAGTCATTCTGGTCGGTCCCATACAAATCACAAGTCCATCTTGTGCTAGGACATTTGATTGTACTAAATTGTCATTTAACCCAAAAACTACGTTTAAATGAGTATTCGGCATGAACCAAAATACATTGGATGAATAAACCTGAACTACGAATCATATCATAAATATTCAAAGGAAATACATTTTTCGAGAAAGTCTCACGATATCTTGGCTTATCATAAAACCAGCAATCTTGCTATCATCATTAAATCTGCCAAAGAGGTTATTTTCATCTCAGAAATATTAACAGCATACGCAAACATCTGAAAAAAGACACTACTAAAAATGATTCATGCTCTCATATCATCTCGTCATGTTTTAATGTTTTACTTTGTGGAATACATAAAAACCTCATTCACAGACTTCATAAAAAATGCAAACACGATATTTATGATTCATAAGTTAAACCACATTCAGGATTTCACGATTCAATTTATTCAACAAAAAGATACGATAATAAGAAACATTATACTAAAGAAATATAAAATGTGGTAGGACTTCCAACAGCAAAAGGTGGCCCTTACAAAAATTCCTAAAGATGAGTATATATTTACATAACTTCTCCACTGAAGCAATTTGATAGAATTATTCGGACATTGACTTGGATAACCCAAGAAAGCCTCTATATTTTGTATGGAACGGAAAATGAAAATGTTTAAAAATATATCTAATTAAGGACAAGCCATCAGCCAATCTTGATAGTCAAATTAAGACAGATACGCTGAAAGCCACAGAGAAGACTCAACATCAACGGCAATCATGAAGTTGTGGATATTAAACAATACAATCATATCCAAATTGTACTATGAATATCTTAAGCAAATTCACTTTTTGAGAGCGCCCCCCCAATTTTCAAAATTTGATATTTTGGCACAGTTACGTTGGTGATTGTCTAGGAAACTATACCTGCGAACGAGAATGCTAAAAATGCGTATTTATTAGAATTGGGATCCTAGATTGTACTTTTAAACAGTAACATTTCCAGATTGGACTTAACGGCAGAGCTGGAAATGCTACGTTTATGTCCGTCTATGATGAAATAGTGCCACCCGAGAAAATAACCTCTAACTTGATTTGCCTGAACCAATAAAACAACTAATGGATGAGCGTGACACGTATACGGCGCTAGGTCCCGGGCTATTTCACATTGGAAGGCCGTTTCCAGCAGCCGTTGAATTATTATCGGGGATCCCGAAATAATTATTCTAATTACAAAATTCCTTCGTTGTGGGACAGACATTTTCGAGCTTAACCATTCCAGGTATGTTAATAGCCAGTACCAATGCAACGTTGTAAAATCTGGTCAATTTTTGAAAAAAAATTGGGGCGCTCTTCAAAACAATGTGCTATATTGCTTTAAGAGACTTACCACAACTGATAAAAACCATCTCAACAAACATTCTATTGAGGAAGTAATCAATATCTGTACCAAAGAAATGCATCCAAAAGAAGTAAAGGCAAATCAATCTGGATGGAATGGGGTCAAAGAACTAGAACACGAGAGAACGCCATCTAATCATAAATGAAATGTGCAGAGGGCAGACAGATCGAGCAGGTTCTGGGGTTTCAGAAACACCCAGAAGCTCATCAAAAATATGAAGCCTCAGCAACACCGACAAAGCCTGACCATTCTAGTAAAAGATGTGGATAAGATGGTATGCTTGTTTATCTGTATGGTTTGTGTACAGTGGCTGAAATGGGACTCTGTCATGCAAGTCTATACATCATGGAAGAAACTTCTGTATGTATGACACCCGCCCGAGGCTGTTGTCTTCCATATAAATGCTTACCCGACACATGCCTCTCGCAAATCGGAGCCTATGGGCAAAACCAACTAGGCTCCTCCAACTTTGTCACCACAGCAATTGTGACAACCGTTCCACATACTATATGGTTGCAACTACTCCCTTCAAAGCAGGCGATACAACTGGCGTCATAACCAAACCCTGAAAACTATAACATCTGGGTTGATACCCTTCATAGACCAATGAAAGGGAATATTGCACACAAGAGACAGGCTATATACCAACTATTGCATTTGGCACTGCAGATGGTCCGGCCTACAGAAACCCAGGCATACCACTCCAAAGAAAGAGTGCACAAACATCCTACTAAAGGCAGTTCTGATGGATGAAGAACACAAGCAAATCGTGTTCCCTCCCCAAATAGCCGAAACAGCCAAAAAACGTCCTTATAATCGTAATCTATTCAGAAAGGACTAGAACAGTAATCATAATTGAACTTACTGTTCCAATGGAGGAGAACTTGTCCAATGCATATGCCAGGAAAAGTGTAAATACCAAGACTTGTAGCTGAGTGTGAAAACTACCCAATTGAAATAGGAAACAGGGGCTTCTACAACACATCACTAAGCAAATGTCTTGCAAAGCAGGCGATACAACTGGCGTCATAACCAAACCCTGAAAACTATAACATCTGGGTTGATACCCTTCATAGACCAATGAAAGGGAATATTGCACACAAGAGACAGGCTATATACCAACTATTGCATTTGGCACTGCAGATGGTCCGGCCTACAGAAACCCAGGCATACCACTCCCAAAGAAAGAGTGCACAAACATCCTACTAAAGGCAGTTCTGATGGATGAAGAACACAAGCAAATCGTGTTCCCTCCCCAAATAGCCGAAACAGCCAAACGTCCTTATATCGTAATCTATTCAGAAAGGACTAGAACAGTAATCATAATTGAACTTACTGTTCCAATGGAGGAGAACCTGTCCAATGCATATGCCAGGAAAAAGTGTAAATACCAAGACTTGTAGCTGAGTGTGAAAACTACCCAATTGAAATAGGAAACAGGGGCTTCTACAACACATCACTAAGCAAATGTCTTGCAGCCTTAGGAGTCCCAAGTGATAAAAGAAAATCCATTATGGACACCGCCTCAACGACTGCACTGAGAGCAAGCTACATCATCTGGCTATGCCGTCAAACAAATCAATTCACCCCGATGGACTTAACAACACCGAATAGATTCTGGAGGAAAGGGGAACGGCTGAGCGCTCATAAAACCGGTTTAACCCACCAAAGTCTGGTCCGCAGTCCAGAGACCTCTAGAGTAATGGAGTGTTAGTGTCCAAATACCAAAACAAGAAATGAAACCACAGTTCAAGGAACTTTTCTCAATGTCACCTCCACAAGAGAGAATTACAATGGAGTGCTCATCATAAAAAAAGTGAAATACAGACTGTCCCAATAAAAACTATACAATCAAACTAAAAATTATAAAAAATATAAACTCTGCATTTTTGCCAGATATTTTGACTTTATTTGTTAGACAAGATCCTAAGCTAAATCCTCGCTTTTATTTCTCCATTTGCTGGACCCTAGGTGGAGATATTGTCAGTTGAACACAAAGAATAATACCACTTGGGCCAGTTTCACCTGAAGGTTCAAGAAACTAAATGTATAAAGAGTGTAGCATCATTGTGGGATTAAACCGTTTTTCAATAAAAAATATTGTACAGATCAGAGTGAATGTATTTATGCATTAATTGAACTAATCAATATATTATTTTTCAGCGAAAGCACTAGAAATTATTATGTTGTGGGTGAAATGAGGGGCTCACTCTCAGGGGGACAATAATCATGAAATTCATGGAAATTTGGGGTTTGACTGCTGAAACTAATGTAACAGTCTACAAGTCTGTTGAGGGACAAATGTATGTACAACACTCTAATGTGGAGGGACAATTTACCCTTCCCCTATTCCCCACTCCTTCCAAGATGCCAGGGAGGAATATAATGAAGAAAGCAGTGTTCAATAAAGAGGAATAACGGAAAGGATGGTTATGTTCAAAGGTGTTTAGGTTCTACCTTCTGCTGAAACCTGGAGTAAAGCTGAGACAACAAGACTGTTTGGAATTGAATTTCCCAATACTACATGTATTTATTAGCAATTGTGACATTATAAAGTTATAAATTATGTTATATCACAAGAAGCAGCACTTTATACCTACTTTTTATTTTAATTTTCAATAAAGAATGTCTTGAAGGTGATTTTCAATGGCAACTTTGTTGATATCAGGATAGCCAAAACTGGCCCAACAGGTTTTTCAACTGTCTCAGATAATTAGCCATAACTCCTGAACCAGACCCCCAAATTACACCAACTAAAAATCTCATGAAAGCTGGAACACTCCTAAAAAGAATCAGTAAAACTCCAGTTGAGATGAACTGAAATTTTTGGCCAAAAAAATAATCTTTGATGGTATATTTTTTTGGGACAGGCTGTAAGGTGACAACGCTGGTGATCTAACAATGAATAACTTCTCTCTGTTTGGTCTTCATGCTGTTGTGTTAGGTAAACCAATATATTTTACTCAAAAATCATTGAAGTGTGACAATTATTATGGACTCTGTGACACACACACAAACACACACACACATTCACACACACACACACACACTGGCCAAAATATAGTAAGATTTATTAGTAGCCACCAAGATGAACAGCTTTAATACTTTATAAATCTAACGATAGAAGGGTTTTATGGTTGTGAAATAAAGTGCGAACAAATTATTTTACTTGGCCATGGGGGGTTTTTGAATGTCCAGAGACATTTAATGTAGTAGCTTGTGGTAGGCAAACGTAAGAGGAATTCAGCTGTTGATACTTCCTCAATATCATAGGGTAGTTGCCAACCAGGATTTGGAGTTTATAATGCGTCCAGGAAGGTGAAAAAGTACATATGAGGTTATTTTCATTTGAATGTTATAAGTTTAAGAGTATAATTTAAAACAAAGTGAGGGTTTACGAAGTTGGGTTTTAATGATGTGCTGGAGATCTTGTCTTTAGTAAGGAGAATAGCTCATAGGCAAAAGCAAAGAATGAAAGATATTGTGACTGAATATTGTTAAAATACATAATAGAGCGGGAGCACGGACCTGGGTCAAACATCATCGATTCGTTCATGTCCCACTACATCTAACTTCTAAGCTTTGACACATTTGGTAGTTAGTATGGACCCTCTATATCAATGCAAGGTAGTTAGTGGTCTCAAATTGTGGTGTCACTTTTTCAATAGGGGCCAATTTAAGTTTACACGGGGCCAAACTTTTAAAATACTCCAATCATGTTGAAATGCATGCCATTTTGTCCGTCTAGTCATAAGGATTCCAAAAATGTATAGTTTGTACCATCTATGACCATTGGTTTTTGAGTTACTGGATAAAAATGGCTAAAATTGTAAAAAAAGGTCAATTTCCATTTGTACAGGGTCAAAATCAGAAGTTGCTTCTGATAAAAATGGCTAAAATTGTAAAAAAAAGGTCAATTTCCATTTGTACAGGGTCAAAATCAGAAGTTGCTTCTGGTAAAAATGAAACAAATTGTTCATCTAGCTGAAAATAAGGAATAGTTTGTAGCATCTGCAATGCATAGTTATCATGGTATGTGACAAAATAGGTCATGGGGCAACATAATCCAATTGGCATTGACCTTCTTTGACCTTTATCTCGGTAAGTAAACATTTAACATAACCAAAACTACACCTTTTGGGAGTCCTATTTCCTCATGCAATAATTTGCAAGTATTTAAAATATAATCAGAGTAACTTTCAGTGTTGAACCCTGTACAAATTGCGATTGACCTTTTTTTTACCGTTTCAGTCATTTTTACCCTATAACTCGAAACCAATAGTCGGAAGTGGTACAAACTATATATTTTTTGGAATCCTTATGACTAGACGGACAATATTATGGAAAATTCAACATGTTTGGAGTAGTTTAAAAGTTTGACCCCTGTGTAACCTTAAATTGGCGCCTATTGAAAAAGTGACACCACAATGTGAGACCACTAACTACCTTGCATTGATATAGAGGGTCCATACTAACTACCAAAGATGTCAATCCTTAGATGTAGGCGGGCATGAACGAACTCCTTAAAGCAATATTAGCAAATTTTTTTTGAAGAGCGCCCCCAATTTTTAAAAAAATTGAGATTTTTACACGGTTGCATTGGTAACTGGCTAGTAAACCATACCTGTGAATGGTTAAGCTCGAAAATGTCTGTGTCTCACAAACGAAGGAATTTTGTAATTAGAATAATTATTATTGGGATCCCGATAATAATTCAACGGCTGCTGGAAACGGCCTTCCAATGTGAAATAGCCGAGAAATAGCGCCATGTACGTGTCTACGCTCATCCATTAGTTGTTTTATTGGTTCAGGCAAATCAAGTTAGAGGTTATTTTCTCGAGGTGGCACTATTTCATCATGGACGGACATAAACGTAGCATTTCCAGCTCTGCCGTTAAGTCCAATCTGGGATCCAATTAGGCCTATTACAATATCGTTTATTTTATGATAAATACGAATTTTTTTTTATAGCATTCTCGTTCGCAGGTATAGTTTCCTAGACAATCACCAACGTAACTGTGCCAAAATATCACATTTTGAAAATTGGGGGCGCTCTTCAAAAAATGTGCTAATATTGCTTTAATTAAGGACCCTATGACATTCTGCTCCTGCTCTATAAGAATTTTAAAGAAGTTGCCCCATTGTTAATGTATTAGGCAAACGTTAGTTTCATGTCGTTTGTAATGCGTTTTTTAGCTGTTGATACCTCCTTAATGTCATGGATATCCTACACTGTTAAAAATAAACCTGTAAAAAGTAGGGATTTGACTGGCAGCTGGGACTCACAACGTGCAGAACGAAAATAACTGGAGCAAGTAAAAATACGAAACCCTTGCAGGGAACGTAAAATAACGGCGTAAAATCTCAGCTTCAACGTTAATTGTTGGTTTTTGACTTGTTTATACAATATTAAGAATTAAATTATTACAATATTATGTGACAAAATGTTCACATTGTAGCTAAGCTATGGCATCATACAAACGTTGTAATTATACGTTACCACGTGGTTGTAAAAAAGTTATATTCCAGGCAAACAATTTTGAGAAAAAAGGCAATAAACGTGAAGAAATAAAAAAAAATTAAACCAGTTTATACACTTTGTTTTATATGGTATTGTACACATTTTAATGTCACCAATTACTTAATCATCATATGAGTAAACTTAATACATGTACTATAGCCCGTACATAGATTCGAACCAGGGCCTTAAAGGGGGATGGCCCGATTTAAGGATATGATTTTTCAATCTTAAGATTTTGTGCGTTTCACCCCAAAACCCCATCTGTACTCACATTCCGGCCGATATTTCAATCCGTTTTGATATGAGATCTAAAAACTGATCTTGTAACCCCATAGATTACTGTGTAACATTAATATTGTCTGTACCAAAATGGGGCACATATTCGCTTAGAACTTCCAAACTTCCAAACCAACCATCCTTTGGCTCTAAGATTCACAGGGTAAAGGGGTCTTGGGAGAAAATAGTAGCTTTCATTCATCGGAATACCAAATTTGATCCACTTCCGGTAAAATCTTGGCTTTTGGGACGATGCTATAGCGATCGGGCCATGGACCTTTAAGATTACAGGTCCTAAACCTATCCACTACACTAAACCACATGACTGGAGGCTATTGCATTAGTAAGGAAATTAGTGCCATCGACAAAAGCAATGAATGAAAGTTATTTAGTGACTCTAGTGATGTCGTTGAAATAAATAAGTGGAACGCCTTATTTGATGGTATATCTAAAGTGAATTAACTGAGTGTGTACGAATGAAAGCCTGTTACTCCACCAATTCTTGAGCCAATGGAGTACAGTCCCACGAATATTATCGTTTAGTTCGAGTTCGGGTATAAGATTCCAATGTGTCCAACGCAATGGAAAGACCAAGAAAGACTACCAAAAATCAGTAGTGATTTTGTTGGTGAAATTCGGATGTGATGTTATGTTATCAGTTGATGTTTTTTCTTCATGTACATAGATGGTGCACACAATTACTTAAAAACACGCCAATTTGACCCCACCATATTTGGCTGCTTTTGGCAATCTGCACTCTTTCTGTAAAGTGTACGTCAGAAACAGCTGCGTTCAGTTACACGATATTTTCAAGCTTTTTAATGGCAGATTTATTCAATAATCTGTCTAAATATCAAATAGTATGTAAAAAAAACCAACATGTGTCTGCACAAACAATATTACGGCATGAAATTACGGTAAACATCGGCGCCTGTTGAGAACCCTCTTCTTCCTTACAAACTCACTGTCACAGAATGCCCCTCGACCGGATTTTAATGGCAACTTACTGGAAGATAGAATTGCAAACTTCTTTTTACTAAAAAGTGTGGTAAATGCAAACTTATACATCAATCAGATCTACAGGCCTACAATTTCAGGTCTCAGGTAAGGTTATTTGAGTGCTTGTTACTGGCAACACGCGTGTCCAGCTCCGGCCTAAGATTTTAGTGACGAAATTATTACCCAATTCGCGGTGTTAATAGTCTTGCCTATTTGGTTGTGAACAAAGTATAGGTGCGGACACACTAAGGATAAGCTGTGATTTCAAATCTCATTTCAGATCTTTTGTAAGATGAATGCTCATATATACTCATAGTAGCCCATAGTGTCTCTTGTAGGTCTAAATTGACAAAGTGTATAGGTCTATTGATGTTTTTTTTGTTTTACTTGAATGAGTATTGATGTGACGCCTTTTTTGGACATTAGGGGCTGTCATTTATTCCAATATAGGTCCACTGGGGTTCATATTCTTTTTGACATGTAAATAAGGTGGGCATAAAAATTATCACGTGATATGGGGAGGGGGTCACAAAATCATCCAAGCATAAGAGCACATACTTTCCATGATCATGATGATGCACTCTTCAGAGCTATTCACCTTAAATTCCTCTCTGTCTGGGTTTCAATGTTTCATGTACCATAACTGAATTTAAAAACTGTTTAGTACAATGTATTTGTTCAGAGGACTGTTCCAACTGCTTGTGCTCAGTCGTCTTTAGCAAAAAATCTTTATAAATTGTTTGGCTTTTGATTTTAATCAACATAGGGTGTACATGCAGCTTTATGGTTTCCTTTTCTCGTCTTTAATATATTGTCACCCTTCCAGTGATAAAGACTTAGAAAACCAAATTTAAGAAGACAATTAGTAGGCAATATAAGTTTGACCAAAACAGATAATTATTTTCCTTTGAGTGTCAATAGCTTTCGAAACGCAGTAACGAGTTGGAGAAGGCAGGCACATGGGGGAATTGTAAAATAGGTAGTTGTGTCATGTGCTGTTCAAACAAGTTGCACTGTAAATGCTCGTGCTATAGGCCAATTTTACATTGTTTTAGTATTTTTAAATTTGGTAGGGGCACGTGTGGTCCAGTGGATTGAGCGCTCAGCCCGCAATCCCAGGTCCTGGGTTTCAGTCCACTAAAGGCAACGGGTTGTGCCCTTGAGTAAGACATTCTACCTTAATTTACTCTCCTCCACCCAGGTTGATTACATGGGTACCGGCTTATTCATGTCAGGAAGGTAACAGCCTCGCTGTAGAGGAGGTATAGCCCCCTACAGCAACATATATGGTGGAGTCTGGCCCTATCGCTTCGAAAGAGAGATGGGCACTCCGTTTCCTGTATACAGGCCGTCCCTTATAGTCCATAAGCTCCAGCAATCATATTTTCCGGTTCGTTGAGCAAACCCATTTAGTGATTAATTTTCCCATATATCACTTAAAGGGAGTCCCCTGAATAGGATTAGCTATGTTTCCGCCCCGAAAGCTGCAGTTAGCGTGCCCTGCCCATTTCAAAATGGCTACCATTGTTTATGTAAAACCGCCATTTAATTTCATTACAGATAGATACTTTATCCACGACTAACCCGAACCAGGTTTTAAACTGCCTGAAGGGGGCTTAAAACATCTAGGCGTCCATATGGCCGCCACAAGGAGGCATATTTTGCTAAATGAACTTAAAATGACAATTTGTTGACCTAAGAGCCTGGTTGATATTTTGGGAGCTCCCAAAAGAATTCATGGCATTTATATTTTACGTAGAGACTTGTTTTTAAAGATGGCGGTGAGTCTATTCAGCTCTAGGGTACGTAATCAAGGAAGAAAAACAATCCTACCCATCGTTTCGACGTTATTAACAAAACTTTCTAATAACGACTCTAATCATTCCCAGATGTAAAAATATTAAAGTGGGGTAGTGACTTGTACTAGAGAAATGCCGTTACTACAGGTGGTTACTATTTGGGCCATATAACGTAGTTTAAACTGACTATATAATAGTTGATAGGAAGACAACCCTCTCATATCAATCTGATACAATAAAATCATAGTAAGTGGGTGTGGACTGTATTTCAGGACTTACTCGTGACGACATAGGTGTTTCCCAGTAAAAAATAACAAAAACTAGGCTTTGAAGAAGTGAAACATTTCATTATTAGAAGCCAACTTTAATATGGTGACCTAAGTTTCTTTCGAGCACATCAAGTGCTCTCTTTGTTTCTTACTTATACCACAGGCTCCTTCTCTCTCTCCACGGCCTTAGATCAGAGCTTTTCCTTCCCAAGTCACAAGTGTTGGAGTGGTCTGCAATTATCCAGAAGTACGAGAGAAAATTGCGGGAAAATGTATCAAATGTTTTCGTTCTGGTTCTTATTATGTCCACACAGGGTGCAGGGTGTTTTTCTTCTTGATTTATGTTCCCCGTAGCGGGTATAACTGCCGCCATCATGATTTATGATCATGTCCGCATCCACAAATGTCTGAATCTCTTTTTGGAGGCTCCTCAAAAATACTACTACTATACTACTCGTCATTCTTACCCCCATCTATTTGGCAATTTTTGCACACTACACAAAAATGCCTCCTAACCGGCGGCCATCTTGGAACACTTAAATGTTTAAAAGTAATAGCCCACTTCAGGAAGTTAGAACTTTATTTCCTTTAGTCGCTGGATAAATTCCTATCTATAATGACATACAATAGCAGTTTTTCATAACACAATGGTGGTCCGTGGCCTTTTTAAATAGGGCAGTACGCGCCTATGGTGCAAACTTTTCGGGACGGAAACAACTAATTCCCACTAGTCAGGGGGACAACCCCTTCAAGGTGATATATTGGAAAATTAATAATCACCAGTGGGTGCAAAAACTCGAATTTTAAAAGGCCTGGCGTACAGAAACTTTCTTATGGACTATTACCCTTACCTGTATTTTAAAATCAAACCATTGTGGCCACGTCTAAATTTGGGGCTTTTGGACTGCCACCATCCCTGCTGCCACTGCCTGAGCCAGGCGGTGGCGGCCAAGCCTCATTCATTATAGACCTCACCAAAATGTTAAAGAAATTACTCATACTGAGTGCAAACCACAAAAACCAAGTTGGGTGCTTTGATGTGGGGTCGGTCATGGTGTTCCCATGACCCACATACTACCTCGTCCTCGTTTCGTTATTCATACAAAATCAAATCAGAAATATACCCTTCCAGTGGCTTTGATTCTTCAACTCCACCGGATTTGGAATAAGGACATATTCCTTTACAACTATAAAAAAATCCAAATTTTCGCGTCAACATTTCGCTTTACTTGTTTAAACCAATTGCGACGTCTGAAAGTTGGATTTCTTGGCCGCCCTCACCCTGGGCCTTAGCAATACACAATGGTTTGCGCCCCCTCTCTTGTTGCTACGCTGACATAAATCTGGCGACGTTCTGTGAAAAGTGAAAGAGTACGATTCCGTAAAAAACCTTGCCGACATTCACAGAAATTCCATCAAAAAGTCACATGGAGAAGCCGAAGTAGTTTTAGAAGACATTGTTGGAAGGATCGAGTTCATCCAAAAACTCCAGAAAGCAGTGCTGGAAGTGTAGAGATGGAAAAGTTGCCAAGTAGTAGTAAACCGGTAGCGACACCGCCCGCAGAACCTGGAGTCCAAGACGGCGGGGGAAGCGAGCCGGCGTTGTCTGCAGAACCGCGGGGGCCGGGGCAGGGATACCGGCCTGGCGTGCCAAAAGCTTCGTCGCTAACAAGATGCCTTATTGTATGTCACTCCCTGATGAGAGTGGAAATCGAAATCATGACCGAAGAAAAGGTGAAGACCCGAGAGTCATTATAATCTGATTATATTTTAGTCCCTTTTTACGTTTTAAGTCTTACTATTATAAATACTAGATTAGAAATACTCCTTCATCATCATGAAAAATCAACTGGAAATACTCATCTTCTGTTTTAATATCACAAGTTCCGCAGAAGAAATCGGGGAACCCTGCCGCGGGGGCACCTGCCGCGTACTTAAAGCGTTCAGTGTAGCGTATGTGTGGTCGATTTTCATGAAACGGTGCCTTTTGGAGGGTGCAAGACACCCCGAAAAAAAATTGTCTCAAAATTGTATGTTTTATGTTTTAAACATGGCAAACGCTATTTTTCGCCCTCGGACTAGTCTGGCGAATTACTGAATAGTCTAGACGGTTGGTGAATCTATTTACCGGACAAACTACTGGACTTAGTAATATTTCTCTTTACTCTAATAGTATTGAAATACATTTATTTGAAAAGCATGGTTGGTTCGAACCTGTGATCCTGCAGTATAAATCGATGCTCTTATCCACTACCCAGTCCTGCTAAGCATGACTTGATCTGCCTAATCTTTTATCAACCTAACATATTTTACTGTCCCTCAGTCAGCAAAATGAACTCGGGACTCGATGTAGGAACAATTTTGCTCAACTTATAAATAACGCTTCTCTAAAAATGAGTCCATTTTAGCAAGTTACTTCTTTTGGGCTGTCAGACATCGGAGAACAACCTTAATGTTTTAAGGAGTAGTTTTCAGGAAGCAATATAAACTTAAAGAGCATTTGATGCATTTTTTAGAGGACGATAATTTCACTTTCACAGACTAAGTCCAAACCGGAAAGCCAAGTGCCCTGGGACAGGTGAAAGGTCATACATTTTGCGACCCATTTTGTAGTAAAACCTTTTAAAAAAAAAACCCCATGAGATACTTCCAGTCGCAGTAACGGTCGCAGCGAGCGAGTTCTGCTCATGAGCATCGTAAAACATTGATCTTGTGTCAAAGTCCGGTTTTGCGCATGCTATCGCATTCGCTTTGACTGTAAGTATGTTACAACAGGCTTTCAGGCGCTGAAAACTTGTGTAAAAATACCCATACACGTTTTGTCGTCGTGATAGCGCCACACCGGACGCAGTCCCCTAAGTTAGCAGTATTACGTATTGACTAGCGTGAAATATAATCGCCACGTACGCCCGCGATCATGAGCTATCCTTCATATGTGGCCCTCTCTCCTCTCATGATTCGAACCGGACTTTCTCCGATTTTATATTTGGGTCTTTAATTTCGGCTGACCTCTGTGCTGACCTACCGGATGCCGTTTTGCCCATCATACTAAAATCCAGGGAGTTTGGACGGAGAAAGTGGAACTTGAATTTAAGAACATTTTTTTTGAATAATCCTCGGGAATCGGGTAAAACATAATGGTGTTGCTGTACATGAACGGTAAAAAACATTCTCAAGATTTGTAAGTATCATTGACAGCTAGAAGAAATTTCTGTGAAAGTCCAAGCACTGTGTAATTTTGAGTGCCTCTACCATGAATACGTAGGTATTTCTTATTTGTACCTGGTCCGAATAGGCAATTTTCGTAACTTGAGAAGTTGAGGTCCAGTCCAATGTTAAGTCAGCCATCAAATGTGTATGTACAGACCTCTAGTTACGATTATAGGAACGCCAACTACCTAAGCTAGGAGGGATGGATGGGTGGTGAGTGATTTTTATCCTACATAAGCTTTTACGGAATCTATTGTGCATGTGTGATATGATAGATATACTATAAATAGCGCCCGCATACGTTTGTCCGGTAAATATATTTCACACAACAGTAATTTCGCGGACTAGTCTGCAAATAGTCCTATCCTTTAACATTTAAAGGTCCATGGCCTCGATTGCTATAAGCCTCTCGTCCCCAGGACCCCAGAATTTTACCGGATTGGTCAAAATTTTGGTATCAGAAGAAAGCTACTATTTTTCTCATTACCATGTGAAATCTTAGGGCTAAAGGATTTTGGTTTGGATGTTATGAGCGAAAATGTGCCCTTTTTGGTCGACCAATATTCAATTTTACACAGTACTCTCTGGGGATTGCAAAATCACACGTTTTTAGCTCTCACATCAAAACGGGTTGAAATATCGGCGCAAAACTTTATACAATATGGGGTTTTGGGTTGAGGTCAGTCTATCAAGATGACAAACGTATAAGACTTAATTCGGGCCATCCCCCTTTAAGTATTCAATACCCTATTACGGAAAAATAATATTCTTCAAGCAACACTTCTTACGTTCTTCTGCACAGTATGCACACACAAATTTTGGTACAGCAAAAGTCTGAAGAATAGGTTTATTATGTTATCAAAATTTTAAAGCAACACAATATGCCAACTGATTACATTATCATAGAGGTTGCCCTGGGAACATTTTTATTTGTACAAATTTATTTGAGTAGCTAATTTTTTAATTGAACTCAAGATTCTCCAATTTGTTTAGTTTATACGTTAGGGCCAATGAAGTTTCCCGT
The DNA here is from genome assembly GCA_023653785.1 of Ophioderma brevispina. Taxonomy (NCBI): domain Eukaryota; kingdom Metazoa; phylum Echinodermata; class Ophiuroidea; order Amphilepidida; family Ophiodermatidae; genus Ophioderma; species Ophioderma brevispina. The sequence continues at coordinate 67,473 of JAMKCH010048732.1, forward strand.
AACAGTTTTTGCAAATCAAATGAGGCATTATTTCCATTATTCTTAATTTTGCAGTAACGCCCTTTCACCACCTTCAGCATCCTCTAATACCTACAATATTTTTGTCAAAACACCACCAGTCCCTACATTTAGAATGGACGTTTGAACGTGAATTTGGTTTAAAATCTACTAAATTCACATCACCAGATGTGATCACAAAAAACAAGAAGAAACCTTGATATATTTTCTTTAAAATACAAAATAATGAACTTTTGGGGATTTCAGCATCTCAAACGCGGGCAGAAAATCATAACGCGGACGGGTTACGGGAAACATAACATCGACTTTCATACGCCTTATCCTTGAGTATGGAATTCTGCCTGAAAGTTAGACCTCATAATAAACAAACAGATTTTTGCATGTCTGTATTAAAGTGAAGTATAGGTATCCTAACATACCCTATAAATGATAGGGCCTGCAGCAACCTAATAAGGACAAAATCAGATATTTTAGTCATTAGTGTCTGTTCGGACACTTACTACAACACATAATTGAATGGAGATTCATGTTTTTTAACACTGCCGTTTTCTTCCTTTTCTGTCAATTCTTCAGTCGGAAAAGTAACTTAAATGAGAATTCTACAGGCTTATCCTTCAAGTTATGCAAATTTCAAATATTTTGACTCTTTCGGATAAATCACTGATAGTGTCTTTAAGATACCTTTTACTAATTTATTCTAAAGATACATTTAATTGAAATCATACATCATTCCATGGCTAAATTATAGTTGATGATGTAAACAAAAACGCATTCAACGTAATAAACGATAACGTAATACACAATAACATAGTAAACATTTTCGACCATTTTTCACTTAGCTCCCATTGACTAAGATATCTGATTGAAAGTTTATAATTTTTGTGGTCGGAAAATGAGTGTCTATCCCACTCTTGATCAATATTTAAATAGCTTGTTTGGTTACTGAGAAATGTGGATAACGTAAACATTTCCTTAAAAAGGTCGCATTTTTTAAAAAGTTCAAAATTTCTTGTGAGCTGAAGAAAACACTCCCAACTGCCGTGTTATGTTTACCTTAAAATAAGATGCACAATGAAGATCTTAGTAGAAGTTTTACCAAACTTAGCAACTGCTTTATGAAGGATAACGTAATAAACAAGGTTTTCACTGACATTATGTTTGTATTTCGGAAATATAAAAATAAATTGAGAATACAAGGAAAAACATCATTTTATAATTTCTTCACATGTTTGGCAACAAGAAACATTGATATTTGGAAGAATTCAAGGCGCTAAGTATTTTTTCAATTTTTTATAATTTTGATGTTGTGTTTTGGACATCGATTTCTCCTATTTTTTAGAAAAGATAATGGAAAGTAGGCAACTAGATATGCCCAAGCAGCTCAAAGGCCTCCTATCAATATTAACGTTTTGTTCCATAAAGCACTGTTTAACAATTTTTTATTTACCAAAAGACACAAAATATCGGAAATGCACCTTTCAGGTGCAAGAATCGATTGTTTTAGAAATGCGTAACTACGCCCATAATGTATGTTGCTAGGCCTTGTAGTGCATGGGTCACGACCATTGTTCAACGCTGGCCACAATTATTTGGGAAGGGAACTGTAGAAGTAGACTGAAGGAATTCGCAGTTCTGCCAACACCCTTCAAATTTGCCAAAGTTAACAGAATGACCGCATGTTAAAGGTTCCAAATTAAGGTGTCACCAGAGAATTACCTAAAATTTAAAATCATCTCCAGTACAGTAGACAATAATCTAGGAAAAGTTTTGAATGATCACATGCTTTGGGAAGAAGAAGATTTCGTATTGTGTGCACCACCCTGTGAATTAGGCAGCCTCAAAGAATAAACTCTGTTGAAGGATGTGGTCGCAGAACCATGACTTCGTAACCCTACTTCACTTTCAGGTCATGCCCTAGGGTGTGTACTCGATTATGCTCACTGAGAGTGCACAGCTTGATCGGACGCGCATGTTCAAAAATAACTTCCAGCGATTATAGCCCGAGCCATGACTGTCTAGTACTATGGTGTCCTGCTCGTCGGACATTATTGTTTTTACTATTTATAAAACTATACGTGGGAACGAACCTGACGAAGGGGGAAAAGTACTCCTGGTTGTAAAGGGGACAGAACTATTAACGCATATAGCTACATGTAGGATGCTCGGTCAGTTACCCAGCAGCAGCAGATCGCTTCGGTGGGCAATCAGAGCCTCGCCATCAGAGAAGGCAAGTGCATTTTTTTCACTGTAAAACTGTGTGACAGCGGGACGAGTAAGTGACGCCAAAGAACTGGAAGTTACGCGCTTTGTCAAAGGATTCTTTTCCGAGTACATATGTATAGGTCCACTGTGCCGTTTTAAATACTAATTAATAATATTGTAATTTTTTTTGGTTTTGGCATGATCATCAAGTTTCATTGGTGTGTTTACAATTATTACTGTAGCAAGGATGGCTGCCTAGTACATCGCATTCCAATTCCCAAGAAGCAATCCCCTTTTTTCAAGGGACCCAACATTAACATGATTCGAATCCATATTCCGGAATGTGTTTAGAAGACTGTATTGAAAAGCAAACACATAACTTAGTCCACATGGCCCATTAAATGGTTTTAAAAAACATGCTGTAATCCTATAATTAGTCCACATGCCCATAACTGGTTTAAACATGAGTTAATCCTACAAAAATGGTAGGCTAAATACGAGTGAAACTAAGATAAATGTAATTCATTCTCAGCTGAATTCAGCTTGCTCAATTGAGTAAAAAGAAAAAGAGAACATTTGTTTTTCATTGTAGATTTACGCCGTGCGATAACGCCAGATAAACAGCACTACCCATTTTTTAAGACGTTTTAGCAATGCTGAGATGTGAAATGGTGTGCATCAGTACTTTACTCAATTCAGTTTTTGTCGTAATTACACTCTTGGATGGCAGTACATACTCTCAAATGAAAGTAAATTTAGTAGGCCTGCCAATTTTGGTGAAATGTTGTCAACAAAATATGCGTTACAGATTTTGTGTCGTTTTGGTGTCTAAAGGGTTTCACTGAGCAAAGAATGTATGAATCTTTATGGATGTAACATTTTATTGATAGAAGCCAAAGGGAAAACATATTGTGAATGGGATTGAGACACCATTTCATTCTGTGAATATGACACGTCACTTAGAAGATAATTACACCAATATTGTTGATCAGTCGCATTTAATGCACTTGTCATTTTCAATCCCGGCTTGGTGGTCCGGACTGCGGGACTTAGACGGGAATGTACATTTTGCTCTGTGTGATACCCCCACCTTTGTCCCCGCTAAAGAACACGAACTCCCGGATAGCGGGGCTTACATTTTTTGTACATCCCCCCGCTATGTCTCCGGCCCCTCTAGTCTGGGCTTCGGTGTTGTGGACAATCCCCGTATATTCTCGGGCAATGGGGGCGGGGACTGCTTTAAACTCTGTACAATCCCGACTCGGTCCCGCTATGCGACAACAAGGTCTAGCTATATAAAAAATCATACTTACAGTTTGGATCGACGGAGTGTCAGAACAAAGCCGAGATTTCACCACATCGGAAAAATTAATGTTTGAGAAACAAACCTCGTTTACTTGGTTTGTTAAAAAAAAATCCACAGATCCAGGCGATATCTGACCACTAAACATCGCAGAGTAATATCTAAAACACTGCCAATCCTATTCCAAGGGAAACTTCAGCCAAACACAAAAACATCATGTGATTGTCGTTGTCGGCCTACCTGTGATAATGACTTCTTTGCTATTTAAACTTGAATCATGCCATGCCGTACTCTGTCAGTGAGGTATCAATATTGCGACCTTCGTTGGTAATTTCTTGTGCTTCAAGTTGATATTAATTTTTTTAAACATTTTTATGTTTTTTGGCAATTTTCGTTGAATACGATCCTCGGGATTAGTGATATCTCTGCCGTTGGCCGACGGACAGCTGTGTGCTACTTGTATAGCTTGCCTTTCACAAACTCGAACATGGAAGAGATCGGATTGCAATGGTAGCTATATAAAAATGGTGATATACTACGATTTGACGGGAGATTACTGATCACTGATAGCCTGGTTTATTTGCTGTGACATGTGCCGTTAAAGTCCCCGTTTATGTACCGGCGGAGCCGGGAAAATCTGTTTTGTACATTCCCGGCTTAAGTCCCAGATTCATCAATGACTTGTCCCGGCAGGGCTTGTGGACAAGTAACATAAATGCTACATACGGTTGGGGGCAATTACTTTTTGTTTACATGACCGGCTATGTCCCGGCATTACCACGCTATGTCCAGGGACCCCCAGGGCCAGGATTGACACGTGCATTACAATGAAAAGTCCTGAACTCCTGATTAAAAATTTCAGTATGTTGTACTTTCAGCGTGCGCGTAAGCAAAGCAACAAGCAAACTGCAAATGAAAGGGCACTTGGATACATACGATCGAGCATCGTCACTTCGAACACAACAAAGTACCAGTAGAGATTACTCTTGTCATACCTTAGTCTGTGTGTGTGTGTGTTTGTGTCTGTGGTCAAAATAATATAACCCTTTATGCAGCATGCCATATGAGTTCTGTAAGAGCTAATATGATGTAACTTGGTGGAAAGGAGGGGGTGGGGTAGGGCAACATGTTGGTTACCTCGTGTGACCTTTGGCCCCATTCATAAACCGCGACGGCAGACGAAACTCGCGGTCCGGGGACCGCGATGTATTTTTTTCATTCAAATGATTAACGATTATGATTAAAAATACTATCTGATTTGCTATTTGCTAAATATCAGAAAATCAAAGAAAATCATCAAAAAACAGATTTGTGCATCTTTGTATGTGGAGTGAGAAAGCTAGCTGATAATTCTGATGTGTATCAATCCACGGAAGACTGATTTTTTTAAACCAAGTAAGTTTATGGTGTGAACGAGTACGACTCATGGGTATGAGAAGCATGGGGTGACGTAGGGATTCAGTATTTGTTAAATACTTACACATTTTAACAGATTTTATTTCAAGTATCGGGAAATCGTGATGCTATTTAAGAATAAGTAGAAGAATGAGGCCACAAAAATAATGGTATATCACCGGGTTCTATTTGATGTAGATAGGGCATCGATTCCAAAAATCATACCTTTATTCTCTAACACAAACACAGCCTGCCATTGCATCAACTCAATATTCAAAATTGAAACCACAAAATGTACAAATGTACTTCTGTACTGCAACCATCCTTGCACGTGTTCGTGTTACATACGATAACCAGGGGTCGATTTAGAAAATAAAATCTACATGCACATGTTAGCTTTTTTCCCAAATAAGGGCTGAAAATACAGAAAAATAACATGCACAGAGGAAAATTCACATGCACAGAGTCAATATTACATGCACTGGTGCATGTGTGCACCTGGGTAAATCGAACCCTGACGATAACTGATATCATAATTATCTAGCCCATTTTTTGTGTGGCCTGCGTCGCCTGCCTTAAGGCAGGAAGACACATAGGGATCACTTTGTCCACTGTTGTTGTTGTCTGTTGTTGTGAAAAAGGGTTAATATTTGCCTGTAATATCTGCATACTTTGATGGATTTAAACCAGACTCGAGTCATAGATGCAACATGGGATCCCTCATTTGCTGATGAGGTCAAAGGTCACATACCAAGGTCAAAGGTCACATACCAAGGTCAAAGGTCATGTTAGGTCAAGTTGTAAGATAGGCTGAAAATGTAAAATTGACCTCATTTGAAAAGTTGACATTAAATTAGGACCAAACTTGAGCCATAGGTGCAACATTGGATTCCTCATTTGTTGATGGGGTCAAAAGGTCACATGCCAAGGTCAAAGGTCATGAGACCTATCAATATAAAACGTGATGGCAGGCGACACATGCTGTCCGAGGACCGATGTATTTTTGTTTTCTGCTGCATCAGAGTGGTACATAACCTCATAGGGATTACTTTGGTAGTGTGTTTGTTGCGGTAAAAAATTTTGACTCCGCACTTATGGCCTCATGTCTTATAGTTTACTCATCGATGAATTAGTTTTCATACTGGTAAGACCATCACTGGCTCAGACTCAAATAGGGGTGTACACAGATGAGATTGGCCACTGATCATGATTGACTCCCTTGTGATTTTTTGACCCCATTCACAAACAGCGATGGCAAAGGATGCCTGCATTCTGGGAAAATACTGTAGCCTACTTTTATTTTAATTACTGCAAGCTTTCATCATTTTGTGTTGCCTGCAAAATTGCAGGAGGCAACACCTACCAGTCCTCAATTCTGTCTTACAGTGTGGCCATGTTGTCAAAGGTTGAACTTTCAGAGAATGTTTCTCATTCAAGAAGAAAAAGCCCAATTGTGCTACAGAAATTGGGTCATATATGCCGCTTGGGAACATTCATAAGATCATGAGGTCAAGGGTCACATACCAAGTCACAGGTCATATTAAGTCAATTATAAAATGGGCTGAAAGCATCAAGTGGCCTCATTCGAGCAGTAAAAAGTCCAATTGCTACGGAAGTGTGTAATGATGCTTCTTGGGAACCTTCATATAATGTGTCAAGGATCCCATACCATGAGCCTATGAGGTCAAGTTATAAAATTGGGCCTGAAAAAGATCAAATTGCCATAATTTGAAATGTTGAAGTCCAATTACACCATTTATGTTATGTATGGATCCAAGTGTGGGAAAATATTGGAACCAAAACATATATTAATGATAAAATTGGATTGATTTACACCCACTATTAGTTGTCTCGCTATGAGTTTAAAATATTGGGCTCGACTCGTCTCGCCAATATTTTGCAACTCATACACAACCAATACATATGGGCTTCAAAATCAATCCAATTTTATCACCAAACTTGGGCCATGCTACATGGGAACATTCATAATAAGATCAGGTCAATTGCAAAGGTCATGTCATCTGAGGTCAAGTTTTATAAAATATATGAGTGGAGGAAAGGTGGATCACAAACAGGAGACACTTTGTTTGAGAACTGCTTGTTAGAGAAAATGAGGTCAAAAATATTTCTCCATCCACATTCAGTCAATGGGAATTTTGTTATTACACTAATCAACTTCCTATGGCAGTGGGTACTTGTCCAACTGGGAACTAAAGTGTCCGGAATTTTGGGCTAAAAGTCTGATTTTGAACACTTCTTCTTACCATGTTATTTTTACTCTTAAAATTGTATTGGTTTCTGCTGAATGTTGAGTTAGATGGTTTCATCGCATTTTCCCTGTTCACTGCAGTGCCGTGAAGTATGAATGGACCTTGAAGGACCATCCAAACCAATTTTGGGCAGGGAGAGGAGAACAACAAGTGATATGGAAATAAATTAGCACCTTGATGAAAAATATGAAGAGCAAATTAGGTTGGGGTAATATTATGACTATCATTTGACTTAATTTTAAACACGGTCATTATATTAGTTCCTACTTCTTACTGAATATGTTGTTGCACTATTTCCATATACTATTTAACACTGGTCATTAGTAACTATTTACTACTAAATATATAGTTGCAACTTGCAACAATTTCCACACACTCTAGATAAGCCTATGAAGCATGCATTGACCTGTTCCAATATTTTCAGTAAGTGTGCCTACAGCCAATATGCAGCTGTACGTGTCAATCCTTCAACTTGTACCCATGTAACTTTACTCAATCCTGAGTATTGTTCTAGTACTCTCAACCGTTTTGTAAGCTTAGTTAAACAGTCATAATTATTTGTTTGATATTTAATTTAAATAGAGCTTGCACAGTTGAATATAAGGAACACCAGAGAAACTTGAATTGGGTGTACAATTGGGTGCTAAAAAGGATCACCCACCTGATGATTGAATGGGCTATGCATCAATATTGTTTTGTACTGTGACTCTGGAATATTGTGCATTTGATTGATTGGCTACAGCCCAATACAATGAGAGATTTCAAGCTCTATATAATTATTACTCATATGTAGTGACCTCAATAGATTTAGATCTTAATAGCTTTCTACACTGGTTTTGGCCAGTGTCCACAAGAATAATGCGTTTAATTGGCTTTATGAAATATAGGCTAAATTTTGTATTTGCTCCAATACCAAATTTGAAATTTTCATAATTTTTTTGGTATCAAAGAAATAATTCTCATCTTATCCATTTTTTTTTTTTTTTTTTTTTTTTTTTGGTTTTTTTTTTTTGTTTTTTTTTTTTTTTTTTTTTTTTTTTTTTTTTTTTTTTTTTTTTTTGCCAGATGTTGATATTTAAACCGGGCTTCATTTTTTTTAGAGGGTCACCTGATATACAAACTCTCATTAGTCTTATCAAAGAGGTGTTTTAATTGTATTTTTAGATTATAACAGGGATTGTAGGTGACTACAAGGTACTTGCACATTGTTGAAGGTGTGTATTCTGATTGTCTCTGGGATCCCTGATTTACCCGAAAAGTAGTGTCGATTTTGATATCAAGAAAAGCTGGATTTTTCTCATTATCGTCCTGAAATTTGAGCCCGCAATCCATTTCATTCCAGATAGATGTAAGCAAAAAAAAATGCAGTTTTAATGGTTAACCATCAATAAGCACAGTAGTGAAAAGGTCTTTGCACTATGCATTATGCTTCTACCATGAACAACTGCACGGTTTGTTTCCCACGGTACTTGATGGCATATGTGAGTGCCAGGCTCTAATAGCAAGTAGAGAACACATAACACATAAATGAAACAAGCACCTTAATGGTGAGAGGATGTGGATTTGAATAAGAAAGATTGGCTTATCTTGTAAATGTTTAAGCTAAACCACACATCTTGTAGGTCCAGTAGCTTTCAAAATAGGGTAAATTTCATTTTTTAAAACTCAAGAAGAGAGAGAGGTAGTAAACAGAAAAGTTTTAGTGGGTAATCCGTGAAAACATGTTGTCTCCCCCAACTGAACGTATTGCTGTATCATAGGCATACCATCTGTCCCAAAAATACTGCTTTCCGTGGTGAAGAAATTTGTCAAAATTCTTCAATCCCAATTATTGTAATTGTTCCATGACATCTATAAACTAAGATTTATGGTTTCAGTTCCACTAGATTGAAATGCTGCGTAATGCAATTTCCGAGTAGTTTTAATGACTTTTGTACTCTATTTAGCCCTAACATGTGCACAGTGGCTTCCGTACAAACACTGTGGATAAATTTTACCCCTGGGGTGTAGATTGGATGTATACATAAACACTGGAATGATGAAGAATGGGAAAAATGAAGTAGAATATAAATGAGGGAATATTTTTTTCTGGGTTTAATAGCAAGGTTATTAGAGGTCAAATATCAAACCTTGAAGAAAAGGTACCTCGCAAAAACAGGTGACACTGGTTGTTCGAGAACTGCTTTGTCCTTTAAACTTATGATAAAATTTAATTGTTACTGAAGTTTTTCATTGAGCAAATTGTATTACAAGTTTCATTTTGGCTTTTGCATAGTCCCCTCTAAAGAAAGAATATTTAGTTACAAAGGCAACATATTCAATGAAGGTTATTAATTGCATAGACCACTTTCGTATTTAAAAATAGAATATTAAGTGTGTTGAATTAAAGGGGGATGGCCCGATTTAAGGATATGAAGTTTTTATCTTGATAGATTGGCCTTCACCCAAAAACCCCACCTGTAAAGTTTCGCGCCGATATTTCAGTGCGTTTTCATGTGAGAGCAGAAAACATGATTTCGTAAGCCCCATAGAGTACTGTGTAAAATTAATATTGGTCGACCAAATTGGGGTACATTTTCGCTCATTACTTCCAAACCAAACATCCTTTGGCCCTAAGATTTCACAGGATAAATGAGAAAAATAGTAGCTTTCTTCTGAATACCAAAATGTTGACCACTTCCGGTAAAATCTGGGCTTCTGGGGACGAGGCTATTAGCGAAAAAAAAAAAAAAAAAAAAAAACTGCTTTGTCCTTTAAACTTATGATAAAATTTAATTGTTACTGAAGTTTTTCATTGAGCAAATTGTATTACAAGTTTCATTTTTGGTTTTTGCATAGTCCCCTCTAAAGAAAGAATATTTAGTTACAAAGGCAACATATTCAATGAAGGTTATTAATTGCATAGACCACTTTCGTATTTAAAAATAGAATATTAAGTGTGTTGAATTAATAGCCAAGTGATCAAACACCTAGTCTGGCATGCATAACATTGTCCATATGCCTTTGGAATGTGAACACTCTCTGTAAAGATGCAAGTTAAAGATAGATCTAGGGAGATATTCTTGTTCAAACATGGCCTTAAAAATGGTTGATGACCCGATTGACAACCTCGTCCCCTGCTTTACTCCATCAGAATTGAGATTTTATCAGAAGGAAGTTCATATTTTTCTTATTACCCCAATAAAGTTTAAGGCTCAGGAAATGATTTCTTTTGGTGTTATAAACAAAAACATCTCCAAATATGGTCAACCACATTAGTTAACACACATGGTCCTATGGGCCAATTTAGTACACGTTTTTGGTTAGCTGCTATCCACTTTACAACCAATCCAACTCCAAATTTGTAATCTTAAGTTTTTTGGGATATGTTTAAAAATGTCATTTGAAAAATCAGACCATGATTGGGTGGGTCACCCACCTTTACGGTTTTGTACAGGAATACCAAACATTCCTCCTTCTATACCTTAAAGCAATAATGACACATTTTTTGAAGAGCACCCGCAATTTTCAAAATTTGATATTTTGGCACAGTTACGTTGGTGATTGTCTAGGAAACTCATACCTGCGAACGAGAATGCTAAAAAATGCATATTTATCATAATTTAAGCGATTTTGTAATTAGAATTTGGATCCCAGATTGGACTTAACGGCAGAGCTGGAAATGCTACGTTTATGTCCGTCCATGATGAAATAGTGCCACCTCGAGAAAATAACCTCTAACTTGATTTGCCTGAACCAATAAAACAACTAATGGATGAGCGACGACACGTACATGGCGCTATTTCCCGGCTATTTCACATTGGAAGGCCGTTTCCAGCCGTTTAATTATTATCGGTGATCCTGATAATAATTATTCTAATTACAAAATTCCTTCATTTGTGAGACACAGACATTTTCGAGCTTAACCATTCACAGGTATGGTTTACTAGCCAGTTACCAATGCAACCGTGTAAAAATCTCAAATTTTTTGAAAAATTGGAGGCGCTCTTCAAAAAATGTGCTAATATTGTGCTAGTATATTACCTTCAATAAATCTGTCCTAGTTAAATTAGTTTTTTTCTCCTGTCTTGAAAAGCAGAAGGTGATTTTGCGATAGCACATGTCCGGTCCGTATGTTCCAGTTTGTTAGATTCTGGTTAGGTTTTTGTTTTTCAGCTCTTCGAAAAGTTGAAGTCTGATTGAAACCAGACTTGGTGGGGGGTCCTTCATATGTGGATGATGTCAAAGGTCATGGACCAAGGTCAAATGTCACCTTGCTGTACTTTTAGTATTTGAAAGCTGTATTTCAACTAATTATTAAAATAAATTTGAGGTAATCCCAATCAAAAATCCTGTACAAAAGGCAAGTAGTGTGATTTAGTGGGTGAGTTGATTGATTTGTGATTTTTCCTTCAAATTGGATAAAGTTTAATTCAAAATAAGGTAATTTGGATACATTTTTTGCACATTTTCATCACAGAAAAATACATGACTTTGGGAAAATATGGCACTGGGGGTTGTGAATGCTAGTAAAACCCTCCCACCCTATTGACCTTAAAATGTAGAAGTATTACTTTCAAAATTAAAACTTTGTGTATACATACTACCCCCAGCTCTACTGGGTAAGCATAACTTACAATATGATGATTTTGCACAGACTTGACAAATTGTAGCTCTCAGGTAGTACAATTGAAATACATGTAAATTTTCACTTAAGAGTAGTTCAGGAAGTCAATAATTGGACTTCATATTTCTTTTATAGTGCTTTATAGTTTTATATTTCTTTCTTTTTTGGGTTCTACTTTTTTGACTCACCCTGTAGCTGTCTGGACAGTGTATTAAGTACTTAGTACAACATTATTTATATAAGTACCGTTGGTTGCGTATCAACCATTCATCAACAATTCTGTCAGAATTGTTACTCTGTCAAAATTGTTATTAACACATTTGAAAATAAACCTCCCAAGTGAGGACTATCATTTGGCTGGGGACAACAACTAGTAAACTTTTAAAAATAACCCAGACCCGCGCACACACACTAAGACAACTGCTTCCGAGCTGTTGCTAGCACCGTTTCCCATTGCCTTTCCTGCTTCAATTATAAAGCCTCGGTATTTAAACCGGTGACTCATCCAATCAGATGGCTTGTACTCGTTTGCCTCATCCCTCCCATGTGAAGTTCATTACCTATCCTGCTTGGACTGTTAGTTATGAACTTTCCCTGAAAGCTACAGTGTGGATTCTAGCGTCATATCCAAGAGTGAGGTTCTGCATTGCAGTGTTGAGATTGAACTGTGGATGTGAAATGAGATACTAAGTAGAAGATGTCTGCTTGGTTTGAATGCCAAGGGGAACTCTTTTAGACGCTGTCAGATTTTTTGGGTGCATTCTCGCTGACTGACTGACTGTAGAGTCAGGTACAGTTACTAGTGTGTTGTTGGTCATTGGATTGTTATCCATACCATACAGTCCAAGACGGAGGAACACGAGCCAAACATGTACAGCGTATACTATAGCAATAGTAGCGGTAATGGATTTAATTTGCCTTATAATCTGGCTTGGACGGATGGATTAACATCTTGGTGCGAAGTAAGATGCCCAGTTTTGATGACTTAGTTTTAAATATGTGTGTCTCACAAACAACTTGTTTGAAGTCATGTTTTTGGTCAACATAGTAGCTGTCATGTGATTTTTCATACAATAATGCAGGTTTTTACTTTATTGACCTGTGGTTTGTAATTTCTGTGCATTTTAAAGTAGCTAGGTATTGAGTTTTTACCTACTTTTTATGGTAATTCAGTGTTTTAAAGTCTGGCAAAACACTCACCACTAAAAAAATAAATAGCAAATTAAAACTTGAATATGTGATAAACATAAAATTTCTCTGTTAATGTGCATTTTTTGAAAAACATTTCATACTGTAATAAAAACTACACAAATTTACAAAAGTTTGTAGAAAATTACACAAAAAAATAAGGACAAGTGAGATAGAATATCCCTAAAAGCAATATAAATTTACCTCATTTTTGAGTGAATCCTTTATTTTCATTGAGTACATCAAAGCTGTATTTTGTTGTGTTACAGGCATGGTTTTTTCAACACTAATGTGTGCTGGCCATCTCCACGGAAAGATTATAAATATACACCTCATATTACTTTTCTTTGTGAAAAATAGACACTAAGCATTTTGAAGCGGTCTTGAAGATGCCATTTACAATGGTTTCTACACCTAAAAAAAGTCTGATCCCGACTTTTGTTATTAAACAAAGCATTAAAAATTTCATAAATCGTCATTTCTTGACAAATACGGCGTGTTACACTTAACCACAAAGTTACAGGAGTCATTATTAAACAATTTCCAATACAACAGTGCAAAAATGGACTATGATGAAAAATAGGGGTACCATTTGTTTACATTTTGAAGAAATCGCTGATAGTGGCTTCAAATGCAACCATCATGTGCACGAATGTGGTGTATTTCATAGAGCTTCTTTGCCATCCTAAGAAACCGTCATAAAGTTGTGAGTGGTCTGCATTTATTGTAACTTAAACTGGATTCTTGTTATAAATCAATCTTTATATTTCATATCCGTCGGAATGTCTTTTGTGAATTGAGTTCTTTAAGATGCTTGTGAAGTATTGACTTTATATTGACTTTTTTCTTCTGCTCTTCATGTTCGTATTTAAACCTATATGTACAGACCAGATATCCACGCTTTGGATTGTTTTGGAAAGTACCATGCACATTGTGAGAACTTCTTAAGGTAGAATTATTGGCTATAGCCAGGACCACACATTTGGAGTTCAGACAAAATCTGCCCAGCAACAACTCACATAACTCAATGCTCGCTGCACGCATAGTGTCATGCGATGTGCAGTGAACCTAAAGACGCAATTTTCGCTGTTTTCTTTCACTGCGATTCGGGGATTCCCCATTGTTTTTACCGTGATGTAACATAGGTCTGCTCCTGGCTATTATGCTCCCTCCAGAAAAATCACTACAAAATCAGATTTACTCAACCAGTCCCAAGTGTTGAAAATATCAGGTCCCAAACATGATAATCATAAAATCGGATGATTTACCCACAAAATATATTGGTCTCGCTATGAGTTTTAAAACATTGGGCTCGACTGCATCTCGCCCAATATTTTGCAAATTGATTGACCAATCGATTTGGGCTCAATCGATCCAACTTTATATGAAACTTGGTTCTTAAAATAAATGACATTATTAAGATTGCCATTTCTATAGTTAGTATTTGATATGCCCAGTGGTGATCTTCTGGTGACCCACATTCCCTAAAATACAAATTGTGAGTCGGATTTTCGACCCACAGGACCACATGTGCCCCCAATGAAGGCCTATAAATTTATCTAGTTTCACCAGGGAAGGAGACAGGGGGTTGAAATGCCAATTAGTCATATTCCTCTCTAAAGATATATTTTTTTTTATTTCTTCTTCAGCCTGGGTTACACATTCAGTGGATAATACAAATAACCCTCTGTTCTTCCATGTTGGCTCACTTCTAGTTGTGTTAGAAAGTAGGTCAGCTTTTAGTGTGAAACTAATTACACTCATAGGTCTGTAATTATATTTTTGCTTCCAAGCTCGTTCCCAAACATTTGAAATTGTGTTTGTACTATAATTAACAAGAAGTGTTTTCCCCTATTTTTTTCCTTTCTTTGCAGACTCCAAGGAACTGGGAAGTGGGGGAAAACTAGGTCAGACAGAGGATGTACCATTACTGGTAGGGGAGGCAATACAAGGAATTGGTAAGAATATGTATATGTATGCATGTGCTTGTTGTCTTCTCAAGCCCAGATGACTTTAACCTCTGTATGTATTTCAGGAACTTATATTTGGACTGTAACTTGGGAAAGCAACATTAAGTATGACACTTTTGAAAGTGAAATTTTCTCGCAACTGAAACCACAATTTGCAAGTGCTATTCCATGTATTCACCGGCATAAGGAAATACTGTCAGTACCTTGACTTTTATGCCCTCAAATACCTTGTTCTGATTAAGCGTTACTTCCAATTCCAGAAAACATTTGGCACTAAATGTTTTGTATAAAAAGAAGAGATACAAGGTGGAAATAGTACTGGATCCCGATCTTACACCATGAGTCCTATTGAGGTAAAGTCCAATGCAGCCAAAAGTGGGCACAAAAGTCTTAGAATCTAACCATAAATTACCTTATTTTTAGCCATTTTGCAGTGGAATTTTGTATCAAATGTCTAATAAGATCATAGAAGACTATATTCGAATTATCAAGGACAATTTTAACCAAGGTTGGTACTTGTAGACTTGTAGTCTTCTACACAGCCTGTGGGACTTTGTATTTCAATGACATAAAACACACTGGAAATGCCTACTTTTTTGGCATTCCGTCATTTTGTAGGTGCTAAGCTGCCACTATACTTGTTGACCGTTCTGTGTATTTATCAACCTTTCCGCACTCTTAGATCTTCCACTGAAAAACTGATCAAAATTCCTCAGGTTAACCTGAAGTCAGCCGGTGAACGTGTTTCGTTTTGTTGCCCTGGTTGTGTAGAATTCACTTCCAAACAGCCTTCGCAACATCCCCACGCTCTCTCAATTCAAATACAAGTTGAAAACTCATCTCTTTCATCAAGCTTTTCCTGATTCCCAGATTTAATGTATTTTGTGTGTTTTCATGTTCCTGTGCGCTCTTCGGAAGAATTTGCACCTTACAAGAACAATTATTATTATTATTTTTTGTTCATATCCCAACAAAATTGACTACACTCTAAATTTTCAGTGACATCCCCATAATAGGATTAGGCTCCAGTACTTTTCCTACCTTGTTTCTCTTTTAGTATTTTTTTTTTATTTCAGTGCCATATAAATAGGCATTTTTATGGCATTTGCAGAAAACACTTGAGAGCATGGGTCTGCAATCTGCTGCTGTTTTTATTATTTACTAGCGGGAAGCCCGCGCTTTGCGCAGCTCCCGCTAGTTGAGTGAACAGGAGCGATCACTGAAACTGAAGCGATCACTGAAGAATTGACGCACTATGGCGAGACCACCGCAATCAAACCCATCACCCTGAACTGTAGGACTCCCCGAGTCGCAACATTTTGCATTTTTACACTCTTAATAAATCAAATTCTCGTACCTATCATATCCTATTATAGCTCATGTAGTTACCGATTTCTAAGGAAACGTCAACTGAATATGTAATCCCGTATAACCCGTAGTTCCTGTATTTTCCACATATTAAAAAAAAAAAAAAAAAAAACATCCCCATAATAGGATTAGGCTCCAGTACTTTTCCTACCTTGTTTCTCTTTTAGTATTTTTTTTTTATTTCAGTGCCATATAAATAGGCATTTGCAGAAAACACTTGAGAGCATGGGTCTGCAATCTGCTGCTGTTTTTATTATTTACTAGCGGGAAGCCCGCGCTTTGCGCGGCTCCCGCTAGTTGAGTGAACAGGAGCGATCACTGAAACTGAAGCGATCACTGAAGAATTGACGCACTATGGCGAGACCACCGCAATCAAACCCATCACCCTGAACTGTAGGACTCCCCGAGTCGCAACATTTTGCATTTTTACACTCTTAATAAATCAAATTCTCGTACCTATCATATCCTATTATAGCTCATGTAGTTACCGATTTCTAAGGAAACGTCAACTGAATATGTAATCCCGTATAACCCGTAGTTCCTGTATTTTCCTGTAGTTTATGACCCCCCCCGTCACAACATCCCGTAATCGCAGCATATCCTATAGCTTAGGCCTATATAGTTCCTAATTTCTAAATATCTAAACATTAATCTTTCATCCTGTAATTTTCTGTATATTTTAATTTTATTTCTTCTCAAAACTCCGTGGGGTAACCCGTAGTATCCATACATACGACAATCAAAGCGAAAAAACATGACGTGTTCTTGACCATTTCTTCTTTCCCTACACTGTTTGCCTGTCATTGCGTACCGCATATAGCGTCTTACGCGTGATGCGTGATCGCCCGTTGCCACGCGTAACCGCCCGTCGCGTCTTACGCGTGATCGCCCGTTGCCACGCTTACCCGCCCGTCGCAACGCACCACGCATACGCACCGCTTAGTAACGCTTACAAACAAATGGTAATTTACCATAGCAACCGAGCACATTTTCGTTGATTTTTCAGCCATTTATGAACGGATTTCATCCAAATATAGTTTAGGATCCGTCCGGAATCGTCACGCACCTTTGATGTGAATATAATGCTCTTTGAAGCAAAACTGGCGGAGCCTTTCGTGCACAAACCCACATACATGTTCATACACACACACACACAACATTAGCCAAATTATAGTATGATGCAGAAAACACTTGAGAGCATGGGTCTGCAATCTGCTGCTGTTTTTATTATTTATGCAGAAAACACTTGAGAGCATGGGTCTGCAATCTGCTGCTGTTTTTATTATCCCCCTGACTTGGGGTGAAGGTGCAATAGGGGGTCCTTCATATGTGGATGATGTCAAAGGTCATGGACCAAGGTCAAAGGTCATCTGAGGTCATCTTCCAGTTCCAGTTTGGTTAGGTTTTCGTTTTTTGCGTCTCCTTCGAAAAGTTTAAGTCCGATTTAAACCAGACTTGGGTAATTAAAGGTGCAGTAGGGGTTCCTTCATATGTGGATGATGTCAAAGGTCATGGACCAAGGTCAAAGGTCATCTGAGGTCATCTTCCAGTTCCAGTTTGGTTAGTTTTTGTTTTTCTGGTCGTCTTTGAAAAGTTGAAGTCTGATTACAACCTAACTTGAGTCGAAGGTGCAATACGGGTTCCTTCATATGTTGTTGAAGTCAAAAGTCACATACCAAGGTCAAAGGTCATCTGCGCTCATTTTCCCCTTTGGTTAGGCTTTCATTTTTCAGAAACTGCTACATTTCTAGATATTATTTCATGAGAACAATTTATTGAATTTTGATGCCCTGCAACTGACAACTGTGCCAACTAACCAACTTGTGTATACTGCCATCTTGCCAGGGGGATCGTGCAAGTTTACTTGCTGTATTTTTAACAATAAAATATTACATACATTAAAGGTGCAATGAGAGATTTCAAATAACAGGTGTCCCGAAAAATATGAAAATTTTGTTTTTTGCAACTGGTCTAAAGCTTTATTTAAAAAATATTCCCATCTGAAAGGATTAAGCTGAGAACTGTTTGTTTGGCACAGAATTTGTGAAATTTCTATTTTCGTATAGGAGCAAATACGAAATTCAGCCTGTCTTCTATTGAAATATAAGCATATACAAATCGCTTTATTTTCATTTTATGTCATTTCTGCAGCCAAATAAAAGTTAGGGAATGTATTGAGTATCTAATCCATATGAAATCACTAAATATCACAGAAATATGGATGACTTGAAAACTCTCGTTGCACCTTTAAGTAATCTCAACATCATGTTGAATAGTTAAGTAACTCTACCTGAAGCATTTTGGGTGAGACTAATATGTTTTGGAACATTTGATTACACAGAAGTCATAAGAGATGACAAGGTGTAGGCCTTGAGAAGAGTATGTATCATTTCTGTGGGCTTGTGTGTGTGCAAATTGCTATTTCGGTGTTATGGTAAATAGTCATGGTGGGATTTCATATTACTTCACCAACAACATGCAATATTCTTGTCACAAATCTGTACTTTCATTTTTAATCAAATTAAAAAAAGTAAAAAATTTTTTTTCATTTCAATTTGTTTGACTTTGTGGAATGGAATATAAATGGTTGTAGGTCCTTTTTTGGTTTGGACGCTAGTGCTTTGGCAAGAGAAAAAACATGATTAATGCAAACATTCTATCAATTTCATACATTTGAAACTCTCTGGGAAATTTTCAATCTGGTTCAAAGTAATGTGGTAGTAATTAATATATAAATGAGGAAATATATTATTGCTAACTCCGAGAAAGGTGGTTGACCTTGTCTCAACTTTGCTGTGGACCCTGTACATGTACATGGGACTGAGGATAGGTAATATCCTGTAAGTGGTATTGAGGACAAGGTAATCTACCGTGCACTGTATCTAGAGTCCTCCGTGTACCACTGGGCCAAAAGTCGAGTGAAGTCGATGAGTCGTCAATCGATTTCACTTGTTCCTGAAGGTAAACACACACAGTGCGTAATCGATACGATTCAAAAAGTCGAATCGAAGTTGCTTTTGCAACTTACTTTTGAATGAATTCGAATAAGTCGTCATTGAATTCGAATTTTTTGCAGCTAAGTATAAACGAAATACAGGTTAAGAGATTTCATGTCTCAGTGCTGGTCGTAACAAGTGACCCGCATCTGCGCATTCCGGCCTTATTCACTAGCAAGGCAAGTGTGCTTCTAAACAAACGAGCATGAATTGAAAGTAGCGCGGTCATTCTAAAGAATTCGGACTTCGGCGTTGTTGTCTTCGTTTTCTCTACTACCAGGTCTGGAAAAAAGTGCGGAAAAATTGGAGGAAAAACTGGTTCAAGGGAAATCTTTAACCTATTTGTTGGGGAGGGAAATTGTAGTCAAGTAAATAAAAGAAATAAATAAGAAATGAAGGAAATTGGCCATCTGAGGGAAATTTTGATTGGGTTCCCGGGAAATTTGGAATTTTTTCCAGACCTGCTCTACTGACTTTTTGCCGTAGTTTTGTACCCAAGGTAAGAATCTTCGGCCTAAGTTCAAGAAAAAGCTAAAAAGGGCCGCCTGAAGCAAACCTTTAGGTTGGCCGCCCGTTGAAGATTAGCGAGAAAAGCTTCGTGAACCGGAAGTCAAACTTCTCAAAAATGAAGTGCACACAGAACGTTAATATGGTTCTGAAAGCGAATCGGAAAATCGGTTTAGCGCTTTCATATAAAACACTACTACTCGAATTATTCATTTATGCTAATCCTCAGTCGTAATTAAAATAAATATCGAATTCAATTCGCCTTTTCTCTAGTGTAAACGTGCTATAGGATAAGGACCGAGCCCACCGCATTCATCTAAATAATCACTCACGACCGTATAGGTCCCACTGTGAGGGTATGAAACTATATTACTGAAAAATACATTTGACAATTTTCTGAACCTCTGAAAACTCAGAAAATCTCTGAATATTACTGAAAAACACACTGAAACCAAATACCAAAGAAAATCAACACTGAAACCACACTGAAATGGCTCCCTTTGTTATTCAGATGTAAATGCCATTCACATAGCTTTTGCACATTTATAATATACTGCGATGCATGGATGTTATTTGCTTCAGGATTCCTAATCAAACTGAAATTGGACTGAAACATCACTGAAATACATAAGCCTTTTCATATAATTACTCTGAAAATGTTGCCAATCTCTCAGAAGAAACACTAATCACACTGAAAAAAAAATACCATATCTAAGTTGACTTGGCTAAATAGTTATGGTAATTATACTTGACGACGTGCACGTATATCCAGTGCAGCCTTTCAGTTAAAGTGTGTTGTGCTTTGCCCGTGGCTGCACTGAAAGTCAGTACAATGTTTACGCCTGCGCCGCTGCTTCGTACTTAGAGCGGGACAGAGTATACAGTACGAGATCGATGCTCATTATACTAAGAGAACAATACAGTGCTGAAAAATACTCTCAAATGCAACTGAACCACCTCTGAACCACAACTGAACATTTTCAGTGTTACCATTTTCCTTTGTTCAGGCAATTTTCAGAGATTTCAACATTACTCTAATTTTCAGTGTATTTTTCAGTGTTATAGTTTCATATTGGTAGCGCATGTTACCATTAAAGGTCCATGGCCCGATCGCTAATAGCCTCGTCCCCAGAAGCCCCAGATTTTACCGGAAGTGGTCAACATTTTGGTATCAGAAGAAAGCAACTATTTTTCTCATTTACTCTGTGAAATCTTAGGGATAAAGGATCTTTGGTTTGGAAGTTATGAGTGAAAATGTGACCCATTTTGGTCGACCAATATTAATTGTACACAGTACTCTATGGGGCTTACAAAATCACGTTTTTAGCTCTCGCATCAAAACGGGTTGAAATATCTGTGCGAAACTTTACAGATGGGGTTTTGGAGTGATGGCCAATCTATCAAGATGAAAACTCCATTATCCTTAAATCGGGCCACCCCCCTTTAATCTGTAATTCATTTATATGGAAAAAAATTGACATATTGTTTCATGCTGGTAATGTAAATATTGAAAATATTCAATAGTGATCAACAAGATTGAGTAAACTTCCTCATAAAGAATCCTCAGCACTTGTTATTATTGAAAACATTAATGTGTGAGCTTTAAAGACCTATTAATCAATCATTCTTTGTTTCCATGGCAATGCAGTTAGGAGATGAAATACTGACCTTAAAAGGAGGAAGCTAAAAGAGGCCTTATTAAAGGGGGCAAGGGATTTTAAACTTTGAAACACACTCATGTTTTTGTTTTGAGCAAGGGGCCGGAGTTGTTTTGAAGGAACTCATGTTCCAATGGGTATATCAAACAAGGCAAAGCAATTGAAAAACATAACACATGGGAAGTACATGAATTTTCACTTTTAAGCTGTAAGGAAGTGTTCAAAGCATTAAAAGGGCTTTCACCAATTTAATCAAAAATAAAACAAACCCATGCTAAGAATCTAAAATCAGTGATACAATTAAGTATATTTCATATATTTCAATTCAAAATAGAATAAGCGAACGTGATTGGTGAGAAAATAAATATACTGGGCTATGGTACATACTGTATATAGAGGGATATTTTCACAATAACCATTTCTCATTTCTTTGCAGTTTTTACAGTTTTGTTGTTTGTACAACTCAAGGTTTTAAATTAGCTACACAAAACCTTATTGCTCAAGAATATTTTGTGGGCTTTTAATTTCACAGTTCTGAAGTTAACTACATTAACTACAGAAATGCAAAAATAAATCCCTGAAATTTCCCCAGTATACACCAATTGTTTATACAAGACTACTACATGTATATAAACCATTATTTTTGCCTACAGATATATTAACAATTTTCAATTTTTTTAGGTCCAAATAAAAGATTTCCATTAAAAAAAAAAAAAAAAAAAAATGGGAAGTACATGAATTTTCACTTTTAAGCTGTAAGGAAGTGTTCAAAGCATTAAAAGGGCTTTCACCAATTTAATCAAAAATAAAACAAACCCATGCTAAGAATCTAAAATCAGTGATACAATTAAGTATATTTCATATATTTCAATTCAAAATAGAATAAGCGAACGTGATTGGTGAGAAAATAAATATACTGGGCTATGGTACATACTGTATATAGAGGGATATTTTCACAATAACCATTTCTCATTTCTTTGCAGTTTTTACAGTTTTGTTGTTTGTACAACTCAAGGTTTTAAATTAGCTACACAAAACCTTATTGCTCAAGAATATTTTGTGGGCTTTTAATTTCACAGTTCTGAAGTTAACTACATTAACTACAGAAATGCAAAAATAAATCCCTGAAATTTCCCCAGTATACACCAATTGTTTATACAAGACTACTACATGTATATAAACCATTATTTTTGCCTACAGATATATTAACAATTTTCAATTTTTTTAGGTCCAAATAAAAGATTTCCATTAAGCAACATGTCATATCATATTTTATTTATTTAAAATTGTTGTTTAATTTTCAGCCAAAGATGTGACTTATCTGTGTCCATTCACCGGCCCTGTACGGGGAACACTCACCATTACAAACTACAAGTTGTATTTCAAGGGTGTAGACAGGGTAAGTGAAAAAGACCTAGTTTATTTTTATGTCATTGGAAATATTAGGTATTTGAAATATAAGATAATCTTTGGCAAGTAAACATGGTACATGAAGCAGGTAGTTTTCTGTATTTTGAATCTACTGTGCATAGAATATGAATTTGAAACTATATCAAGGGAAAAAAATAATCAATGGCTGGTATTCTTAATTTAAAAGAGAATCTAACTTTAGACCCAGGTTTAAACTGGGGTTAGTCCTACATGAGTGGACCTTATTTCCTTCCAACATACTCTAAAATGTGCTGTAACGGGCGAGAAAATTCCTCATGGATGTGCCATTGCAGCCCATCTATCAGGAATTTTCTCACCTGTTACATTTAACTTTCACAATGTTTTGAAAGGGAAAAAATGTCCACTCGTGTAGGATTAACACTGGTTTAACCCCCTGAGGTCTACCAACTTTCTTACAGTATCTCTGATTGGCTCATAACATAATATAACATGGCATAACTTCTGAGTAACTAATAGAAATAGCCCTTCGATACATCTGTACCAACAATTAAGCTGTTCTTACCATGTCTTTGATTGGCTAAATATGTCATATTGTACAATGTATAACCAATCAAATCGGCCGGTAGACCTCAGGGGGTTAAACCCAGGTCTAAAGTTAGACTCACTCCTTTCAGAATACCAGCCAATATGTTTTTAAGCAAAAATAATTTTCTTGACTGTGTGCTTGTTTAGATGCAATATTGAAATTATGCTGAGCAGTGTTACATGGAAAGTAACAAATAATTTTTCCAGTGTGTATTTGTCACTCTGTTTATCTGCTATTGAACTAGAAAAATAGACAGTTGTGATTCGTCATCAGAGTACAACATGACACATACAAATTTTGTTGCCACGAGTAATGTGCTATCCGCTGAATTATGAATAGAAAATATGTTGTTTGATTTGGTGTTTGCCTTTTATTACATAAAGGTGCCGTATTTGATTTTCAGCTTTCACTTCACAAAGCTCAGGTTTTCGAGTAAAGCCTGAGATTTTGTTATGACTAGAAACTTCATTATTTTTTATCCCCTGGCTTGAAAAGCAGTAGGGGGATTTTGCGATAGCACGCATGTCCTTATGTGTGTTCCAGTTGGGTTAGGTTTTGGTTAGGTTTTCATTTGTATGTATAGTTTGTTCCAGTTTGGTTAGGTTTTCGTTTTTGAGGTCTTCTTCGAAAAGTTGAAGTCCAATTTAAACCAGACTTGGGGTTAAGGTGCAATAGAGGTTTCTTCATATGTGGAGGATGTCAAAGGTCATCTGAGGTCATGTTCCAGGCTACATCTTGCCAGTGGGATGACGCACGTTTAATTCCTGTATTTTTTCATTATTTTTGCATGTGTGGAGAGTGGGGTAGAGGTGGATATGTGTGTGTGTGTATTGGGGTGAGTCTGTGTATGTAGGTCTGAGAGTTGGAAATCATATTAGAAAAAGTTGAAAATGGAATATACGGTGCTTGTACACATTGTCAAGTAACCAATACATGTATACTACTGTGCTTTAAACTGTAGTCAATTTTCTTTTCATACAAATGTCACTGTTTTGATCTCTTAAGTTCAAAATGGGATATACGGTGTCAGTTACCCAGCTGTAC
The DNA here is from genome assembly GCA_023653785.1 of Ophioderma brevispina. Taxonomy (NCBI): domain Eukaryota; kingdom Metazoa; phylum Echinodermata; class Ophiuroidea; order Amphilepidida; family Ophiodermatidae; genus Ophioderma; species Ophioderma brevispina. Next base: position 91,976 of record JAMKCH010048732.1, read on the forward strand.
TGTCCCAGAGATGCTTCAATTCATAAACAGGATATTGTAATCACTTGATTTGATTTTCACATACCGCCCGGGACTAGGGTTCAGTTGAAAGATCCAACATCCTGTGTTGTCGGCAAGCGACTGGAGTGGACATAGCACGCAATGATGCCAAACCTTTTGCCATTGTACATGTACCTGGCCATTGTAATCTTGTTCCAAAGTGTGGTCCTTACAGACTTAGAGTGCATTATTTTTTCTGTATGCTTTAATTCTTGCCTTAGGTGTAACCCGGAAGGGATTTGCGAAACACCTGTTCATCTGATTCCTCTTGGTGATTTTTCAGTAAGGACTTTAGAAATTGACAGTTTGTACATTTTCACCAACCTCGCAGCTAAAACAGTCATGATTTTGCTGGCATGGGAGTAGGAGCTTGGGCTCGGATTTGGTCTAATTTAACCCTGATGAAACATTTGTAAATAGTAAAGATGTTATGACCGTCTTCCACAGGTTATTTTGAACCTGAATTGGACATTCTCTGTCAAGCCATTGGCTTGACCATATAAGTACATGCATGTGAGTTGTGTCATGAGAGATGAGTGTAAGGTACTGGAAGTCCCACAGGAGGTGACCAATTCATACAGTTGATGGTTCTCTGATCCACTGATTTTGGAGAGGATTGCATATAATTCTATTACCACCTCACTGCCCTTATTGAAAAGCACACATTTGATTAGTTTTACAAAATAAAAAAAATAATTACTCTACTCTCCGTTATTCTGCCACAATGTCGAGTTACTCCTATTGTGTGATGCATTGCACATTCGATTCGGCACATGACACCACCGATATAGGCACACAATCTAACATTTAATGAGGACGGAGACGTGCACACTAAAAAACGTAAACAACTGTTAACTTTTAGTAAGAATAGGCTTTTTTGTTTTTATTTGTTTTCTTGGGAAGTAGGCCAAGAAAAAAAGTTTGTCGTCTGAGTTGTGGTGCGCATTTTGTTTAAAATTGGCTTTTAGTTTTATTTTCAAAAAACTTAAAAAAAAAGAAAAATCGGATCGCGGCCAAAAAATGGGTCAAGATGCAATTAATTTTTTTTTAAATCAGGTATTTCGCATTAGCAATTTTTCTAAAAAATTTTTTTAAGGTGTGAAGTCCCATTTTTATTGGCCAATGATTTATCCTAGGCAGTAAAATCTGACTGGTTCTTGGATTTGCCCTTGCCATCAGACGGTTTTTACTTGCCTCAGACACATTCTTCTTGCATAAATATGAACATCTTACGCCTTTAATTTCATAATTATAATGCCTGTTTATGGAAACCTGACTCTTTTGATTATAATGCAGCAACTGCATGTCAAGTATAATTTCATCACATGGGTGCAATGATCCTTAGTGGCCTAACCCTGCATAATATGGGGTGTGCAGTTTTTGTCTTGGCCTTAACTTGTTCTGGCACACCCTCTGTACAACAGGAAAAAAATTACCAGGTATTGCTGGTGGTTACTACATTAGGTGGTACATGGCATGGAGCTATTTATAACCATAACTGATTCAGAAGTTTTTGGAAGGGGTACATGAAGAAGTGGTTCCTGAAATTGGGTTCATGAGTTGTCATGTACCCAAAGCATTCCGTTTAAAAAAAGACTGTTTTCTCCGAGGGTGATGAAGCTTTGTGAATTGAACCTTCTTATCAGTATGTGTGGGTTAATTTGCTAGGAATACTAAGTCAGATAAGCTGGGGAACATGCTATTTATGCCAACGTCTGTACCAGTGTGGTTGGGTGGCTTATTTGTATATGAGCAGCCCCTGCAGTCAGTGACCCATGCATGTTTAAGTTACCCTTTAGTGCTTTGATGTGCATAAAACAATACGTTATATGAAACAAATTAAAACAAGAAAAGAGCATATGAAACCATTAAATTACACAGAAAAAGCTCTTTTTCATGCACTATAGTCACTTTAAAAATGAACCTTCACAAAGGAATTTGTGGTGCTGCTCATCTCAAATTACCAATCTTGATTAATTGTATCTGTAAAATATATTTATAAAAAAAAAAATTTAATGTGCTCTTAAACACATGAACAAAAAAATACTAGTGCAACCCGTTGAGGCAATATTTGACGCTGATGCGGGTTACTTTATTGAGTGTCTTACTTTCAACATCTTGAACCTTGAAACTAACATATCTGTAAATCCCAGTTTTTATTGTGTCGCCTGAACGAATGTGCATGGAGGCACATAACTACTGTCTGTTCAATTAACTTAAGTCTTCTTTTTTATTATTCCACACAATACGTACGTTCGAAATAAATCCACGGACAGATTTGTTTGTATACCTTGACCTAAGACGTTGTTTTTTACATGACATTGGGATGGGACATTTTAAACCTTCAAATCTGTTGTAATCTTGGTATTTTACCCTCGTTTTCAAATGAGCGAATAAAGGTTGGTACCATTAGTAAATTACGTTTTGTGGAAGATTCCATTTACTCCTCTTTGTAGGTAGTAAAGTTGTCCTCGTAGATATTATTCACGCTCATATTTCCCTACTGGTATAGAATAAATAAATACCAACTTTGCTCAACAGGATCAAATCCGAACCTTTGTTTGCATTACAAACGAGATGATATGCAAGGTGTCACACGGCATTAACTTGCATGGACGACACTTACGAAGAGCTGTTGATTCTTGTCCTAACCAATTGAATAAATAGACAGGGCCTCTATTGAAAGTATTCGGTATTTCAACGTAGTCATTTTTATCAAACACCTGAATCCCAGTACGGTCCACGAAAATCTAATTGTTGTGGTTTGATCGCCCCAATTCGTGAATGGTCTGTCATCAAAGTTTCAGAGTCCAAAGTCAATATTCACCTGGACCCATTTGTTGTCTCTTGTCAATGAAAATCAGTGTAAATTGAATAAAAAACCAAAGAAGAAATATGTTTTCAAGTTGGAACCCAATTGATCTTGTTGGGTTCCAATGACTAGTAACAACTTTTCTTCGTGATTTTTTTCGAAGCGTATCTTTTTTTTTGAAATATTACTAAAACCGGACATCTAAGTAATTGAGCAGACATAGTCCAAATTCTGTTTTTGGGTGTCCGTAGTCGTTCCGTATGTCCTCCGGCCGTCTGTCCTTCCCGTATGATTGACTCGTTAACCTTTTTAAAATGCTCTGCATGCTAAATGCTCTCCCTGATTTACTTCAAACTGATAGGATATAGAGTGAGGTGCGGCACTATTATTTGTGGGGTTGTTTTGGCTGCATTATTTGTCATATTCAGGAATTTCATTACTTATTGCATATTTTCATCCCTTTCGGTTTAAACCTATTTTTTGAAATGGCTCTGCTGGCTAAACGCTAATCCCAATTAACGTCACACTTGGTAGGGTGATTAAAGTGAGGTTCCAAAGTTAAATATTATGTGTATCTTTTGGCTGCATTATTTGCATATTCAGAATATTAATTATCTTATTTTGGCCGGTCAAATGACAACCCTTTCCCCGCAGGCTTTTGTGCACGTTATCGGAGTTCCTAAGCGTAGTCATAGATGTAACTTGGGGCAGAAGGAAGCGTGTTAAGAGTTCTCTTTCTCGACTGATTAGATGTTGGGCATACTTTCGGCGAATTACATATGCAAATGAGCCTAATTGATATGCAAAAATCAGCATAATCGCTATATTTTTTGAACGGTACATGCAGGATATCCAAAAAATTCCTTCACTGAACGAAAACCCATTATGGTGTGCATCTTCTTCTGCCCTTTGAAAGTTGCCTGATACAATGCGGCTTAGGTATACAAATGAGCTACTTAAATAGTGCATACTTGCTGATCGCCAAAATGTACATCGGATATGCAATTCCTTTGCTACATCCTTTTCTATACCATACATCTTGTGTGTGAATCATATGGAGGGGGCAGGGTGGGGTGTTGGGGAGGGGGCAGGTGGTTGGGGAGGGGGCAGGGTGGGGTGTAAGTGGCGAGGGTGGTGCCGTGAGGGGAGGGTCGGGTGTGTGGGCAGCGGGTGGGGTCGGGGAGGGTGCATCGGGGAAGTGTGGGTGCCGTCGGCGAGGGGCGTGGTTGACCTCATGGGACCTTGTGTGACCCTGGTTACTTCATTACCTTGGTGACCTTGGGACTTGTGTGACTTGTGTGACCTTTGTGACCCATGTCTCCTTGGTGACCTTGCTGACCTCACATCACATATAGCCCATTCACAAATCGGTGTGCCGGGAGCGGTCGGGGGAGCGACGGGGAGGGGGTGGGTGTGTCAGGGAGGGGGCATGGTGTTCAGGGATGGGCAGGGTGTGTCATGGAGGGGGCAGGGTGGGGTGCGTCGGGGGAAAGGCGGGGGGGGGGGGGGCGGGGGCGTCGGGGGAAAGGCGGGGCGCGTCGGGGGAAAGAGCGTGGCGCTTCGGGGGAAAGGCGGGGGGGCGGGGTGACCTTGGTGGAACCTTGGTGACCTCATGTAACTTGGTGACCCAATGTGACTTTGTGACCCTATGCGAACTTTGACCCCATTTGACCTCATTGACCCCATCGACCTTGGTGACCCCCTTTGACCTTGTGACCTCATTCGACCTTGGTGGCCCCATTCGACCTTTGTGACCCCATTCGACCTTTGTGACCATGTTACCGCCATGTGACCTCAGTGATCCCATGTGACCTTTGTGACCCATGTGACCTGGTGACCTCATTCACCTTTGCCCTTTTCACAAACCCCGCACTGGCAGACACACTATGGTCAACGGCCGCGATGTAGTTTCTACATTTCGTTACTTTGATAAATGCTCGCTGGCTAAACCACTATGCCCGCTTTACTTCAAACTCAAAATAATTTTGTTACACTGTTCCTCCAGTGCATTGTTTTCTTTCTAATCTTTGCAACTCTTCATCATAAAGCAGTGAATCGCGCAACCAGGGCGACACTTGTGGTTCAGAACCGCCTTGTTCAGCTAGAAATTTTTCAGCATAAATTTTTTAGCAGCCTATACTTTTAAAGTATGAAATGTCATTTGCATTAAGCCCCCAAATTAAAACATTGCTTGTCTTTATTGTGACAGATTTGCCTTTAAATAGAAAACTATGCTGAATTTTCAATGTGTGCTCATGTAGTTAATAGTGTCATGAGCCAGAACATTTGGAATTCTGGTGTAATGAGGAGTCAGAAATCAATACCTCCTCTGGCAAACGTCTCATGCTGGAAGGTTGGTTATTTTTAGCTCTTCATCACCTTAAAGTTTCTGGCTGCCATTCTTGTGTGGTGTGGTCAAATTTTTTGGCAGCAACAGTTCTGGAATAAATAAAATAATATGACCAAATGAGCAAACGTCTCTTGCTCATTGGATCAATTTTGGGGTAAAAGTATTGAGTATCAAAAGGTAATAATACCACATTTCACAGAGTGTCATGAATTCCTATTCTCAAACACTAAAGAATATCCCGCAATTCCTCCTTGACATCAAAGTAAGAGCACACTAGACAACTTCCAAGTTATAATTATTCTCAAGTGCAGATTTATTAACAAATATCAGGCAATCTTGGCTATCCCCTTGGTCAGTTCAAACACCCTCTCCAGAATGAACGTTTCTCCTCAAGCTAACAAAAGACCTATAGTCAGCGACAGAAAAAGGCGACCAATTGCACGTCTGATGTAATTTGACGGTGCAGAACAAATGTCAGCCATGAAGAATAATCTGTGAACATTTAAAAATTATTAAAACAAAGTTTACTTATGTGAATTATTGTGTCCGTGCCTCGAAAACCCGACTCAAATAGGGCAAGTTTTGACATTTTAAATCATATTTTGTTTGAACATGCCCTGCCCATACTACACTTTCAAACCAATCACGGTCCAAGCCGTTCTGATTGACAAACCTTGACATACGCGCAATTGGCCGGCTAATTCTGTCCCTGACTATAGATCTTGATTGTGTCTGCCATTTTACATCTTCCATAAACACTGTTCATTTTAATGTGAATCCACATAGAGCACAAAACTGACTACTAAATTTAAAAGACAAGCTTGGTCTATACCTAACCAATGTGAATGCAAATTAAAGCTAGTAAAATAAGCTTTCAGGTGGTAGTATCACATATGTTGCAATATATGTGTCTTAAAGATGCAAAATGGCCCACACACAATCAGGGTCCATTTTTTTCTGACTCACCCTGTATGACAAAGTACATAGACAATAATTAATGTGGAGTTAGCCAGGGCTGGAAAAAAATGTATACAAAATTTCCCAGGAATACAATCCAAATTTGCTTCCAAGATTGTAAAATTTCCCTCCAAGATTGCTATATTTCCCTTTAATATTTATTTCTTTATTTAAAGGACAAAATTTACCTCCAAATATCAACATTTCCCGGGAATGTGATTCCAGGCATGGAGTTAGTTAAGTCAAGTGGAAAACTACCACCAGAACTGATGTGTTTTGTAGAAAGTACCAATAAAACATACTTAAGGAGAACCTGATTATGCACGAAATAATTTAACTTTCCTCTTTTGATTTCTTTGTAGGAGCCTATTTTCATACTAGATGTACCACTGGGGACCATAAACCGTGTGGAGAAAGTGGGAGGTTCTACCAGCAGGGGAGAAAATTCTTATGGTTTGGAGATATTCTGTAAGGTAATTTAGTTTTATGGGATTTCTAGATGTCAATAGAATCTATATTAGATATTTATAACAATATGTATATTATTTGTAATACTTCATTTGTGTACTGGTAAAAAGTTCTTTAAGTTTATAATGATACTCACAATACCTAGTTTATAATGATACTCACAATACCAAGTTTATAATGATACTCACAATACCAAGTTTATAATGATACTCACAATACCTAGTTTATAATGATACTCACAATACCTTTGTTTCCTAAGCATTATTAACACTTTAGTGTATAATGGGGTCCATGTGGACCCAAAATTTTATGTAATTGCCGAAATATCAGTTGCTCATGTTTTGGTGGGAAAAAAATTCAAATCGGCCATGGCGTTATTATGCCAATTAAATTAGCATAATTAAGCATTTTGGTGGCACTATTCATAATTTGTTTTGCCCCTTAAATCCTACTGGAGTAAATTTTTAAAATTTTTATTTCAGCAATGTAAATGTATTTATGTTCTTCTATTATGAGCCAAATTTAACGGAAAAAATCCTTTGGGAAAGTGGTTTTTCATTTATCGGCGGGGAATTGGGTGTGCGTTGCAAAAATCGTTTTTGGACCGCCATTTTGAATGGGTACAACCGATTTTCTTTTTTTCCAGTTATGTGGTCGTATTGATATACCCCTTCAATGAACAGAGTTTTGGTAAAAAATTCCACCGGCAAAGTGGTTTTCATAGTGCCCCCTTATACACAAGCAGGAGTGCACAAGACCTTATACACTTAAGTGTTAAAGGTCCATGGCCCGATCGCTAATAGCCTCGTCCCCAGAACCCCAGATTTTACCGGAAGTGGTCACAATTTTGATATCAGAAGAAAGCTACTATTTTTCTCATTTACCCTGTGAAATCTTAGGGCTAAAGGATGTTTAGTTTGGAAGATATGAGCGAAAATGTGCTCCATTTTGGTCGACAAATAAGAATGGGCTTACAAATCACGATTTTAGCTCCCACATCAAAACGGATTGAAATATCGGTGCGAAATTTTAGAGATGGGCTTTTGGGGTGAAGGCCATTCTATCAAGATGAAAACTTCATATACTTAAATTGGGCCATCCCCCTTTAAGGAGACCTTACTGCTCTTCATGTACCCACTGCATTTGTTCAAAGTTAATACTACTTTCCCAGTAGCTGCATGAGACTTAATTTGTGATGCGATCTGGGAAAACCTGCCACATGGTGGGAAATTTATATTTGAGTTTTTACTATCACTGCAGAGTTTGAAATATTAAGTTTCCATAACTGTTTACTTCATTCTTCTTTGATACATCAAAAGTTACACCTTATACAATCTGACAAAAAATAAAGTACAATATAACAGATTTTAAAGGTCCATGGCCCGATCGCTAATAGCCTCGTCCCCAGGGACCCCAGATTTTACCGGAAGTGGTCAAAATTTTGGCATCAGAAGAAAGCTACTATTTTTCTCATTTCCCCTGTGAAATTTTAGGGCTAAAGGACTTTTGGTGTGGATGTTATGAGCGAAAATATGCTCCATTTTGGTCGACCAATATTAATTTTACACAGTACTCTATGGGGATTACAAAATCACATTTTTTGCTCTCACTTCAAAACGGGTTGAAATATTGGCGTGAAAGTTTACGGGTGGGGTTTTGGGGTGAAGGCCATTCTATCAAGATGAAAAATTTATAGACTTAAATCGGGCCATCCCCCTTTAAGCTACTTTCTTTATTTTTTCAAAACTGTCCTGTGCGACATGTGGCGGGTTTTCCCAGATCACATCACATTTAAGTACCAACACTTCTCTTTGATGAAAATGCTATTCAACAATGTTTAGGGAACATGGACAATACTATCTTTCCAAAATATGAGTTTGAAAATGATAAAATCGTGCACCATTCATACAGTGAAGAATTTTAGTCAAGACCCAATTGGAAAAAATATACAGACTGCATTGATCTATGCCAGTTTTTTTATTAAAAAAATGTTTGTTAACAATTTTATGTATATTCATATAGTTGTGTATAAATTATGTTAATAACTGTGCATGGTTTGTTTTTGTGTTTTGACTAAAAGCACGGGTGCACTAATTGATATTGATATTTTTGCAAAAACGCTCAGAACAAACTGCAGAGTTATTTTAATAATGAAAAGTTTAACAGGAATTTATAAGTTGTTTTATTTTGGTGTCAGTAAATGATAAGGATTGGCCATTTGATGTAAAAATTAAAGTAAAAGAAACTGTTGTATTCTTAAAATGTGACTAGAAGTGGTCCAATTCTCTTTGTAATCCTCATTGGCATTTGTGTAACTTTTCAGGACATGCGCAATTTGCGCTTTGCACACAAGCAGGAAAATCACTCCAGAAGACTTGTCTATGAGAAACTACAGATGTATGCTTTCCCATGCTCAAATAAAATGGTGAGTGCATGAAGCTAGTGTGTTGCTTTTCCACATGTATATGGGCATCAATCAGTTATTTGAACATATATGGCCAATCAAGGATGCTCTACTCTTGACTAACATGTGGGAACGAAATTGTTGCCCATTGAGTATGAGCTATTGTGTGTCATTTGTACTGGGCATTTGCATTAATGGGTAGGACCATCAGATTGTATTAAATACAGAATGAGCAAGACGTGAGCGATTTGTAATTGGATGCAACTGAGTAAAAATAGGCTTCAGCTTACATCCAACATATAACCCTTGTACTCCAGTAGGAACAGAAATTGTATGGAAATTGATGTTTATCTGGTCTGGCATGTATATGTCTGATGAGCAACGGGCTAGCTCCCGGGGCTAGCATCTCCTGGGACGTTAATTTACCCCGCAAGGCTCTGCCTTGGTGCTTTGCACCTCAAACCCTTGCCTACCCGCTGACCTTTTACTTTGAGGTATGCAATATGTTACACATTTTCAGTGTGTAAAGGAACATAAGAGCATCTTGAACAAGACTACACTTGTCCCTGAGAATGTATTATAGGTGCAATTTCTCATTGCAATAAACAAGTAAATTGTGTGTTTTCATTGTAGCAACTTTTCAATGTACATACAATGATATTAAAGTTTATTGAACTTCCAACCATGTGCTTTTCACGCATCTGCAGTACTCTGTGGCTGGTATTTGGGCAATTGCATGCGGCCTGTCTTACACATTAGAAATTTACAGGCAACGGACAGCTAAATGTATCAATACATTGCTGATACCCCTCCAAGACATAATACAAGTTCATTCATAAAATGTTCTTAAATGTGGCCTGTTAGTCTCAGAATTCAGACTACATGTACATTGATTAATGAGGGCACAAATAATTTAAAACCTTAAAAGCAATCATTCAGTATTTCTGTAAATGGATATTAGTATTGTGATTTTCAAGTTATTTTGACATATTTCCTGTATTTTTTCAGCCATTGTTTGCATTTGAATACAAAGAATACTACAGCGAAGATGGTTGGGCTGTGTATGATCCTATAGCTGAATTAAGGAGACAGGTAAGTGAAAACATTTACGATAGCTTCTTACAGGGCTCGTACGGTCCTTGAAGGTCCTTGAAAGTCCTGGAATTTCAAAATCCTTTTTCCAGACCTTGAAAACCCTGGAAATTCACAAATGGTCCTTGAAAGTCCTTGAAAATTGCAGTCACTGTGTGATGATTTTTTATTTTAAATGAATTTCATGGCAAACCAAAAAGTAAGAATTTTATCATCCATTTGCGACATTAACGGCAATGGGAATTTAAGAATATATTTATTTAACCCTTATGCTGCTATTACAGGCTGTAACGATTACTGAACGGGTCATAAATGCAAAAGATCACGCCCATTTTGGGTTTGTTTTTGTCTTAGTCGGTGTATTGAGAGAAGTTAATGTTCTCTTTAAAAGTGAAACTAATTGCACACATGAAAAAAAAAAAAAAAAAAAAATGAGGTACAATGTAGTTCAATGACGCGACCATTTTCTGTATTTTTTGTGTGAAAACGTCCGTCCATATTTTGCATCATTTTCGTATGGAATACAGAAATTCCGTACAACATTAGGTCCTTGAAATTAGCTCATTTAAATCCTTGAAAGTCCTTGAAAAGTCCTTGATTTTTGGAAGGAGCTGGGTGTACGAACCTTGTGAATCTTAATAAAAGGGCCTTTTGTAATCCACAGCCTAGTCCCCCAACTTACCTAAAAAAAGTTGAGATTGTAATATCATTTGAACTGCTTGCCTAAGTTTAGTATGTGTGCCTAATCTTACTTGCAGATTTGATCTACTCTGGAAGAAATTTGTAATTTTGTATTTTCTGTCCAAAAATGGACAAATTACTAAACAGCGGCCTGTGATACAAACATTTATTCATATGCACCATCAGAATCAACTGAAATGATTTCAGCGGAAGTAAACTTTTTGCAAGGATATGTAGTAAACGGACAAAAATGAAGGTGGTAGGATAACAAAATACACCTTTTGGACTAAAATGGGAAGAGAGGCCAATATGATTGTGATGCTGGCAGAAGTAACTTTTAGAAAACACAAAAGCACACAGGCAAACAAACAAAAAAGAAAAAGAAATGTGCTGAGGAAGTGAAGTAATAGCTTTATGACAAGGTAAAGTAATAGCTTTATTGGAATTTGACCATTTTCAGCTTTGCATATTTTCAAAGCAGCAAGTTATATTCACATGTTTTAGGGGATGGCTTGACTTGATGAACATTGGGTTATTATTTTGAAAATAGAAGACACCCATTTTCTACCCAGGTGGCACTAAGCAACTGCTGCTGATTGTACTGGTGATTTGGGGCCATTTACCTCCCACTTCTAATCCCTTCACATGCATAGAGCGAGTGACCAGCATTTACGTGCAGGTATATTAAAGGCACTATCAGTGATTTGCTAAATCAGAAAATCGAAAAAATCATAAAAAATCTGCAACAAGTGTATGGACCCTAACATACCCTGCAAATGATAAGACCAAAATCAAGCTAAAAAGGACAAAATCGGTTATTTTAGTCATTAGTGTCCGTACGGACACTTACTACAACACGTAACTCAATGGAGATTCATATTTTTAAACATCACTGTTTTCTTCCTTTTCGGTCAATTTTTCCAGACTTAATCCTCCACATTTAAGCCATTTCTGCAAATTTCAAACAGATTTACACTTTCGGGGTGAATCAGAGGGTGTTTTGAGTCAATCCCACAATGCACCAGTTTTGGGAAATTTCACCTCAATAGGGTCATGTGATCACATAAAAATCCTATTCTTAACACATAAAAACCCTGACTTTATTGCTCATTTTAGCCCACAAAGCATTAGTACTTAAGGAATTTTTTGCATGATTATGAAATGTCTTGTGGTTCCTAAACTTTTGGAACACTTTTTATCCCTAAGTACTGACATGAGTTTAGTACAGTACGGTATAGGCAGATTGGTATGCTGGGATTGATTCAAAACACCCTCTGGGGGTGAATCACTGATAGTGTCTTTAACTGACTGGCATGTATGGGTCTTGTACTATGATATTAGAATTGAGACACAGGTATTTTTAATGGACTGATTTCTTAGTGGTCGTTGTACAATGCCATAAGAATTGAGACTGAGGTGTTCTTTAATCGATTGATTTCTTAGAGGTCTTTTTATACAAAACAGAAGGATTACAAGAATCGGGGGTCTATGAGAGATGTAACCTCCAGAAATTTATGGATTTCTGGCCATAAATAAAAAAAAAAATTAGGAAATGTAAATACTTTTTGTCTTCAATTTCTGAGATCAAAGTGTTAATGTTAAAGGTAGAACTGCATCAAAAGCCAAGTTTTAATTATTACCAATTTAGAGAGGGTCTTATACCCTAAAATCTTGTAAAAAAATACATTACCTGGAGCTTCACCAGATTCTACGCTTAAATTTGACCTTGTCATCGGTTCAAATTTTGAATGTTCAGGAAATTGGACTACTCCTCTGTTAAATCTCTGCAGTTTTGTAGAAAGACGAGAGCAGCATAGAACCTTAGTCTGCATGAGAGATTATTAATAAATCACAAGCTCACTCTTGGGAAATATATATTTCATTGACTGAAAAGTTTGTAAAGTGGATTTATGTCATAGAGGATTATACAAAACAAATAGTTTGGAAGAACCTGAGACTATGCCCCATTTTGTGTTTGAGATAGGGTTAGTATGTTCCTTTAAAGTTTGCTGTAAGGTTACAGTGTCTTCCAAGGTTTCTTCTGCATGTTCCACATTAAATAATGTTTCCTAATTTTTCCTAAAGTTTAAAATCATTGATGAATAAGAGCTTACTAAAGTTGATGTCATGCCTTCATACTTTCTCAATCAATTTAAAACAGAAATAACTGAACTTTTTAACTTTTATTGCACGTAACTGACATTTTATTGCAAACGTGTTTGACTTTCATGAATATCATGGGAATGAGCTGTTAAAAGGGTAACATTGTTCAACTTCTGTCTAAAAAAGGGAACATGGTATATTTTCTGTCAGACTATTTTGGTCACCCATATGGGAAGAAAAGCTTCACCAGTCTCAGAAGCATTATGTACTCCAAATTTAGTGTGCCCATAATCAATGGCAGTCCCATTGGGAGTTTCGGAAAGTATGTGACAGCAGCTGAAATATGATTATTGGAAAAAAAGTGTTGAGAGAGCTACGTTGTATGATGAAAGCAAGAACACTTATTGCAGATTTATACATTTTGGCTCTTAAAGCATTACTGTTAGAAACTGTGTGATGGTGCTGTGCCTGTCTTTATGTCTATTCATACAGCTTGCTTGGGGCCATTGAATTTCATGCAATGGTTGTATGCAGGGTTTTATCATTGGGGGACTGGGGTCTGGTCCCCCCATGTGGCCAAAACTTGGTCCATTCCCCACTTGAAATTTGTCCCCATTTTTGTGTACTGCGGTATTTTTTTTTTGGGGGGGGGCCAGAGTTTGTGCCCTCCCCATTTGTGTGTTGAGTCCCTGCTGAATTTCTAGACAGGCTGAAAAAAGAAATGAACATTAGTCAATTTTTTTTACACAAAACGTTTGTAATGTACTTGAAATTATTTGTTAGGTTTGGGTGCGGAAAGTATAGATCCAAATAATTCAAATGGAGAAATACTAATTAGGCAAATGTAATATGTTTGTACTTTAAAAGAATCCTTATCAACAGTGAGCTGACTGTACCACAAGGGCCATTCTCCGATAAAGTGTTCAAGTACAATTTTTCGTGTCGCTCACAGTCATACACATTTTAAAGTCTGTTTTGCTTGGTAAGAATGAATGCTTATTAATATAAATTATACTTAAGAGATTTATGTTTTCAAAATGATCTGGACTAGAAGTTGTAACCGGTCAAGAAAGGATCAAGCAATAAGGCTGATGATGCATAATTCTTGTTTTTGGCCATGTCGCCAGCCCAAATCCATTCTTTAAAATGTGTCCCTGCTCGTTACACAAGAGCGCATATCACGGGTAACATGATATTTTTATCAGCCTCTATTATGCCCTAATTATAAAGTTCAAAACATGATAATATTAGATTATTAAAGTTTCATAAGAGTTCTCTGAAAGCATGTCGGCAGCCAGATATGTTACCATAATTCGAATTGATACAAAATTGCCAAAAATAAAGGATGTTCCAATATGCGATAAATCAAGCACATGTCAATGTTATATTATACATGTGTTTCATAAAAATATGGTTTTGAAGTAACAGCCGCGCCAGATACGTTACCTACCTCCCGCTGCGCTCTTGCTAAACACCGTGATTCATAAAGTCGAATACCACACCATGCTTTAGTATTATAGTAATACCTGATAAGATATAGAGATTAAGTCGGTAAAGCATGTACTTTTATTAAGAACGGCACGATTAAGAAAAGGCCGGCCAGGTACGTTACCCAGATACGTTACTTAAGTGTTAACGTTAAGCAATAAACTAAAAATCGGATATTTTTTAAGATCACCCATGCATTGTTCCGTGTTCTGAAAATGTTTAAGTTTACGATTTTTAATGATTTTCAGGAATTCATTAATGTTGATATTTGGTCATTTTGGAGACCAAACCTGAACACTTTATCAGAGAATGGCCCACAAAACGACCCTATCAAGGGTAGCTTTTGCCATCACAACACAATTGATGCAAGCTGGTTTTATTCAAGGTGGCCATTAAAGCTTTCCTGTTTGGTTGCGAATTGAAGGAAATTCAATTTGTAAGGAATAGCTGTTGTGCTCTCTCAGCAATAACAAGTGTATGAATGCCGTAGGTTGTGATGTGTTTACAAATGGGGCTAGCTGGCTAGATTAGGCAAGAGGTAATATTAACTGGTAATAGTGGGTAATGATGGTAATTTATGAGGTATTTATTTTCACGGTTTTTGTAGTTAGCCATAGAACATGAACTTAAAAAGTATGCCAAAATATTTTAACACTCATGAAGTTTAATGTTTAGTTGTTTTTAACCGTGAACTAAATCTCAAAATTATTTGCAACTGATAAAACTTGCAAAAAACGAATACTCTAAAATGGCTTGAATCTATATATTAATACGGTTGGTCTGTATGTCTGGCTGTCTGTCTATCTGTCTGTCTATCTGTGTGTCTGGACCGCGTCTATTTTCTCGAGACAGAGGGCGCCACGGTCCTGAAACTTGGTGGGCGGGTGGCCCATTGACCGAACGAAGGGGACAAGGTTTGGTTATTGGTTAGTGGATCAAAGGGTATCGGGGGGTTATTCGAGGTCAAAAGAGGGTCAAATGGACAGCGTCTATTTTCTCGGCGACCGAGGGTAGGATCGCACGTTCCTGAAAAGTGGCTGGGGCTGGGTGGCACCTTGACCGAACGAAGCACCAGTTTGTATTGGTCCGTGGACAAGAGGTGCAATGGGGGTTCATTCAAGTGTGCAAAAAACAAAGGTCAAATGGGTAAACGTTGGGGTATGGACATGAAACTTGGAGGTTGGGGTCGATGTCGATGGACAATTTCGAAGGTCACGAACAAGTCATAGAGGTCATCAAGGTCAAGGGAGGTCAAAGTCTATTTTTGTTTTTTTTTTTACTTTCCGGGACCACCGAGGGTCACACGTTCCGGAAACTTGGTGGGTGGTTTCCCCTTGACTTTCCGAAGACCTAAGGGTCACGTCAAAGGTTTAATCATCGGGGTCATTCAAGGTCAAAAATGGTCCAAATGGGGTAACGTGGGTGTATGGCCCATGAAACTTGGAGGGTGGTGGTTGATTGTTGATGACAACAATTGAAGGTAATGACAGGTATTTGGGTCATCAAAGGTCAAAAGGATGGCCAAATAGGGTAAACGGGTATGGACATTGGAGAAAACTTGGAGGGTGGGGTTGATTGTTGATGATTGAAACATTTGAAAGGTCATGAAAAGGTCTTAGGGGGTCATTCAAGGTTCAAATGGGGGTAAACTTTGAGGTATCCAGACAAAACTTGGTGGGTGGGTTCATTGTTGATGCCGAAAAATGTTAATTGAATGTCATGACAAGGTCATCCAGGGGTTCATCAAGTCAAAAATAGGTCAAATAGGGTCCATTTTGGGCCCTAGGACATGAAACTTGGAGGGTGGGGTTGATGTTGACACAAAGCTTAGTAAGGTCACGCAAGGTCATCAGGGCATTCAAGGTCAAAGCGGGTCAAAGGGGGTAAACTGGTGTTATGTGGACACGAAAAACTTGGAGGGTTGAGTTTGATGCCGAAAATTGTTAAAAGGTAATGACAAGGTCATCAGGGGTATTCAAGGTCAAAGGAAACCGGGGAACCCAAGGGCAGTCAAGCCAGGTGATCGTGATGAAAGCCAGGTGATCGCGAAAAAACGGGAACCGCTAGTATACCTATTACTTGGTTCATCACCTTAAGTACAAGCGGGGAGCGTTTAGGTGACTATCTTTAATGTAGTAAATATTTTTAATAATACACCCAAAATTATGTTTTACATCCCTGGTCTGCATTAAACACAGAAACAATTCAGTTACAAAGTGGTCAACAACAGAAAAGCAATATTTTCCCTTTCCCAAGTCAATCCCATGTTGAAAAGTTCAAATATTTTCTTATTGGATATAGGTACCACTACCTCTTGTTGGACGTCACAATAAAGTCATCGATTAAAGATAGCTTCCGAAAATTGTTTTCATTGTTTTGTATTTATGATTCCACCGTGAATCATATGCTTAAAATGTGGGTTTGGTTCTTTATGTAACATGGAAAGATTTTAAAAGTATATCAAATGCTTTCCATTTATACCAAATAAGCCTATTTTGAAATCAATGAATGATTGCAAACGCTGGAATACAGTATACAAATATTGACTGCTTTGAGGGGCATGGTAAAAATTATAGGCCCAAGGTGATCTCAAAACTGTATTGTTTTTGAGATCACCAAGGGCCTAAATTTTTACCATGCCCCGAAAAAAAAGCAGTCAATATTTGTTTTATATTCCGAATTTAAAGATTTCTGTCATCTGATTGGTTAAAGCACACTTCATAATAGGCCTAAGTTATACTAGGTCTTATCATGATATTATAACAACAACAAACTATTTAGCTCCATTTATTTGACAAGCAGACGCTTAGAATTTGGACAAAAATTCATTGAATTCCGAATTCGTCAGCTTGAGCACACCATCGATATCTCCATTTCAGATTTCTTAATGCATCGAGATAATCTGTGAATATTTTTGTAGCATACTTGACCTGTTTTTTTGTGTTCTCGCTATCAGCTGCCTCTGTTATGTCAAATAGTCCTTCCTCTTCAACTAAGGCAAATTTTGGGTGTGATTCAGCCATAATTCATCCAAAATGACTGGTTTGTTTATGTTTCAACTAACAGCACTGACTGGGTGAAGGGTGAAGAGAGGTCATCTGCGATTGGGTCAAATTGAGTGCATATTGATGACCATCTCTGCTACAGCCATGCATATTGAATGTAGTAATACTACCGAGTTATGTAGAAGAGACTATAATTGTTCAATTAGAGGGCATAGTAATTGCAATGCCCTGCAATAGTAAAAGCAATACCCTGAAGACCTTGTTTCCTCAGGTTATCAATGAGTAGTTAAAATTGCATTTTGTGATTTCAGTACCTTCTGTTTTATTCATTGTTCATTAGATATCCTTGAGAAAATCTTATTCTCAAAATTTCAGCTGATCCCGATCTTGCGGTTTTGTGTTATGAGTAATTGCTTGTTTCCCACAGTCCCGTATGCTACTGTAATACAAAATTGCAAATTTCTTATAGATGTGACCAAATTTGCATGCAAGATTGGGCACACGTGGATTACTAAGGCTAACAGTTCAGATGATATAAAAATCTCAACATTTTTTAGGCAAGTTGGGAAGGTGAGGCTGTGGATCACGAAATGCCCCTTTAATCTATTCCCCCTTTTAACCAATCAGATGACAGGGATCTCTTTAAATGAGGTTTATAATGGGTCCTATTTCCCCAATATAAACCATGGAGTATTTGTTTTATTACACCTCGCTGTAACTCTGGGGACAAGGTTTTAGGGAAATAGTATGAACTAATTTCCCTAGGGAAATAGTACGAATTATTTCCCTATGGAAACAGTACGAACTATTTTCATATGAAAATAGTACGTGTAAGAGGAATCAGTGAAAGAATAGCATATTGTTTTCATGAATATTCGTAAGGTGTAATAATACATGTTGTGAACTTGTGACTAAGGTGATTCTGTGGGCCAGGGTTTTATCACAAATTTTTGAGTGGGGGGGGACAGCATTTCAGGGACAAGCTGCTGTCCTCTTATGGGGACGTGGTAGGGGACATGTTTTGGGGAATTTGGTCAATGGAAAGGATGCACTTTGACTAATAATTTCAAGTAGAGTACAAAGTTTTGGTGTATTATAAACATTATTTTGACAAAGTTGCATATATTTACTGGTGTTCATATCTCTTCAGCTTCTGTCTAGAAATGAAATGGAGACTCAAAGCAGACGTAGTGGTGGGGCAAGCTTTGGCAAAAAATGGGAAGAAATTTCAAGTGGGGGATCAGGCCAAATTTTGGCCTATTTTTCAAACCTTTACAAGATAGACAATTGATTTTTGAACAGGTGATATGTGGGTTCACCATGCTTTATAGTCTCATACTAAAATCCATTCCTGTGAGCTTTGGAAATAATTGAAATATTTTTTTCAGAAAGTAGGTCCAAATCATTGTGACTCAACCTGTATTGTCTAACTCTTTCAGACCTGTTTTTAGATTTGAACTGCCCAGTATCTATTTGGAGCATGTCTCTTCTCAGACTGTCTATTTTTCCAAATTGTCTTTGTTAAATAAAGGCCTAACAGTTATATCAATATATGTGTTTTAGTGGATTTGATGAAAGTGATTTTATTTCGTATTTTTATCATTTAATTTCAGGGTTTACCAACAGAGAGTTGGAGATTTACCAAGATAAATGAAAACTACACATTTTGTGACACATATCCTGCCATTGTAAGTAAAGCAATTATAACCTGCCTTAATTCAAAGCATATCTCATAGATATGTGTGTTACATCAACTAGATTAGCAGCAGGATTCTCCAAAGAATTTCTTGTGAATTTGCCCATTGTTGAAAAGCAGTTTGCTTAAGTATCATTTGAGGGGTGTGTATACATTCATGCATGACAAGGGGAAACCTTAAAGAAGATGTTTTGAATTATTTCAGTTGTTGGTCGCCTGGCCTTAAGGAAGGAAGATCACTAGGGACCCCTTTGTCAACTGTAGTTGTTGATGTCTGTTGAAGTCTGTTGTGAAAAAGGGTTAACATTTTGCCTGGGTAATATCCACTTACTTGATGGATTTAAACCAACACTGGGTCACAGGTACAACATGTCATCCCCCATGTGGTTTTGGGGTCAGAGGTCACATACAAGGTCAAAGGTCAGTTGAGGTCAGTTGTAAACTAGGTTTTGAAATGTATAATTGACCCTCATTTGAAAAGTTGAAGTTCAATTGAAACAAAACGTGGTTTGTGGACGTAAACATGCAACCCTCATTTGTTTATGAGGTCAAAGGTAACATATCAAGGTCAAGGTCATGATTAGGCCTTTATCATTCACTAACCGCAATTGGCAGGACGACACAAGCGGTCCGAGGAGCGATGTATTTTTTTGTATAACACACCTGAGGGTGCCAATGAAGTATTTTCCACCATGGATTTTTTGGCCCCCACATGTTGTGGAGGGCCTATGTGATCATGACGATGGATGCCTGTGTGGATGGATGCATGTGTGGATGTCGATGGATGCCTGTATGGATGGATGCATGTGTGGATGTCTACACAGGCAACAGAAATTCTTTAATCCACTCTACAGACTACAGTGATTAGTCAATGAACTTCAAGTATGGCACAGTGAAAGAACATGAAGAGGTTATGTGCTGTATACTTTTTGGACAGGTTAAAAATATTAATGAGCTCATTTGTATATTTCAAATAAAATGGGATTAAACCACAGTTGTGGTGTCATCATAATTATGCACTGCATAATTATTGTTGTGTTTCATGGCAATGATTGATACTATTTCTCTGCAACTTTTGTTGTAATTTATATTGTCTAGAATATGATGTGGAAAATATCGCATCTCTTTAGGGTCGTCTTGTTGTTGTTTCTTTTGTGTGTGTGTTTTTTTTTCTTGAATAAGGTGGCTAAGGAATACAGTTGCAACCTGGAAAATAGTGTTTAAAAGAGATATCTAAAGAGTGTGGTATGGCCACTTGAAAGCAGTCTTGCTTCCCATGTCTATAATGGGTGCCCATTAACTGCTAAAATTTTGATGGCAAACCTTTCTTCATGAGATGGCCGCTCTGTGAATAGCGTCTATGGATACCTGTAACATTGAATAATTCACTTGGTATGCATAATGTGTTTTATTCGATGACTTCTTAATTTGAGAAGCATTAAAGAACATTCCAGATAAGAGAAGATTTTAGTAGCTTCCCACAATGCATTGCTTCCAATGGAGGTCTTTGTACAGCTACTGATGCGAATCGTTAGAGATGAAACATGGCTGAATTGACAGTACTGATCACGAACTTGCATTTTAAGAATGTTTCATATCTAACAATTTACATGACTACCTGTACAAAAACTTCCACTGGAAGCAATGCATTGTGGGAAGCTACTGATATCATCTCTTATTCCAGATAGCCAGCTGTCAAAATTAGGTTATGGGTATCATTTGTGAGCAATACTGTTAATATCTTAATACAAAATAGTGGATATTAAATGTGTTCATTTTGTAGCTTGCTGTACCTGCTGGTGCTGATGAAGAATTACTGAGACAGGTTGCTGCTTTCAGGAGTAGGAATAGGCTACCGGTAAGTACTCCTCAATTCCAGAAAGCTGGCATAATTCTTGGAATAAAAAAATACTAAAACAGATTCAAGGCGGGAATAGTACTGGATCCTAATTGGATTATGAATAAAATCATATTTGTAGGAATATGGCCATAGTTGAAAGGTGTCCATCGCTTCCTAGCAGATAGCATCAGAACGGTATATTTACATATACAATTTTTATTTGTTTTGAAATTTTAACTACTTAGTTCTCCAGGTAGACAAGGATGGATATTTATTAATCTTTCCCTGGAGATAGCCAGTGCACACAAGCATGGAAACCTAACACCTATAGATGATATCTATCACTCCTCTACCAACCAAGTCTTAGTAACTCAGTTGGTTAGAGCGCTGTGCTAGTAAATACGGAGGTCGCCGGTTCGAATCCGGCCAAGCGCACATGGGTTTTTTTCAACGCTTGTGTGCGCTGGCTATCTCCAGGGAAAGATTAATAAATATCCATCCTTGTCTACCTGGAGAACTAAGTAGTTAAAATTTTAGAACAATATAAATTGTATATGTAAATATACCGTTCTGATGCTATCCGCTAGGAAAGCGATGGACACCTTTCGAACCTATCGCCTGTGGATGATATCTATCACTCCTCTACCAACCCAGTCCTGATAGTTCAATTGGTTAGAGCGCTGTGCTAGTAAATACGGATGTCGCCGGTTCAAGTCCAGCCAAGCGCACATTTTTTTTTTTCAATGCTTGTGTGTGCTGGCTATCTCCAGGGAAAGCTTAATAAATATCCATTGTTGTTTGAAATTTTAACTACTTAGTTCTTGGAGGTCAGGTTTCAGTCAGGTCAGTCAGGTCAGGTTTCCTTTGAGGGCCTGCTACTGGTATCCTGGTAACCAGTACTACCTGTCCCAGGGCCGAGTTGTCGGCGGCTAAACCGTCACCCCCATCGGATTTCTGATGAGGAGGGTAGCTGGTTACCCTGGGTAGAATGAAAAAGAAGATCTACCTACAAGGGCGTCAGCTCTGGAGAGCTAATGGCGGCCATCCAGCACATGCTGCCTTGCGTGGTGGGCATGGTTGCCCAAAGGTTAGGCCCACCGCCGAAAACTGTGGATTGACGTCAGGAAGGGCATCCGGTCAATTATCTTTTGCTCCAGTAAATCCTCACACAGCAGTATTGCTGAGTGAGGTGTATCCGGCCACCCGCGTTAACGGGGACAAAACCGGATTTAAAACTTTGGTATAACAAAAAACTAAACTGTTGTGTGCTGTTGTGAACCACATAGAATAACTAATATTTGCAATTCTGCAAAAGAAAAACAGCTTTAATTACAAGTAATATTTGCAGTACTTGCTTTCCTTTATTTTTCACTCAGGTGATGTCATGGATACATCCTCAGAGCCAGGCAACCATTACAAGGTGCAGCCAGCCGCTGGTCGGTGTTGGCGGAAAGCGAAGCAAAGAAGACGAGAAATACATTCAGATGATCTTAGATGCCAATGCTCAGTCTCATAAGCTAGTTATCATGGATGCCAGACCTAGTGTTAATGCAGTAGCAAATAAGGTAGCCCTTAAAGTATTAAGAGAGAGCAGATTCAATTGGTCACATTTTCTTTCTAGATCATTATGATGTCCATTATAAAAATGCTATTGTTTAAAACATGTTGTTTGCGATTGGCAATTCTTTGGTGTATTATTTGTGATAGTCCTTTTGCAATTCCAGATATTTGACTTCAAACAAGTTCTAATGTTGCAAGGGTACTGAACCTCTGTTGTTACCGTCCTTTTGAAAAATTGGACTAAAATTGTGAGTTGAAGGCTGACTCAGAGATTTTAAGATAGAATTTTTGGGTGTATTAATTAAAAATCGTCAGCCAGAACTAAAGACAGTCACCTGAAATACTCGATTCCAAAATTTGAGATGAATCAGACTTTTCGTTTTGATGCAGTAAACATTTGTGTATAGTATAACAGTGCCATAGGATACCGTGTATAACAAAATTTCTGGATCCAGAATTTTATAACAAAGTTGTGATTTTCTATATGAAGGACATTGATTTGAGCTTAGTTATTTCACAAAGTGATTATTATATCGACAAATTATGTATATGCAAACAGGGCCGTAGCCGCGGGTGGTGCGACGCACCCCCCCAAAAATGACAAAGGTCCGCTTTATGATGTTGAAGGTCTGCTTTATGATGTTGAAGGTCCGCTTTGTAATGTTAAAGTTTGCCGCCTCTCTAAATTTTGTTGTTTCAATGCTTGTGGAGCATGGTATATGAATGAATAATCAGCGGTTAATACTCTTGCATTACGCATGGCTAGTGTTATTATACTGTTTTCTCAACGCTGTGAAGGTGTCCCGTTTCCCCCCCCCCCTTGTTGGTACGCAAAACGTCCACTTCTGGCAACTCCGCACCCCCCCACATAAATTCCTGGCTACGGGCCTGTATGCAAAACTCACATGAATCTTTGAAAAATAAGGGAACTCCTCAGGAAATATATGAATTGGCCTTAACTCTTGAACAAGACCTCCAAATTAAACCAAATAAAAAAAATAAAAAGTTTTTGTGTTTTATTATTATATTTTAATACAGGCCAAAGGTGGTGGCTATGAACATGAAGACAACTACCAAAATGCAGAAGTTATATTCCTGGATATACATAATATACATGTAATGAGAGAAAGGTAAGGGAAATGTGACAGGAAAAGTGAAAAGAAGTGATATTGAAGTCAAATTTTGTATAAACATCTGTATTACTTGGCTTAAAAAGAAAGAAGTAATAAGGAAGGCAAATTTGTGTTACTGTATAAGTGGAAATTTTCACGTACAGATATTTTCGCGATTTTAACAGTTTGCCAAATGCGTAGGAGAATTTTTAATTTAACAGTTATTGACATCAATGCAATACAAATTATTGGAAAAAGTTATTTTCGCCAGTTTTTATTTTTGCTATTTTTGGTTCACGCGCGAAATTCGCGAAAATAAAAACTCGCGAAAATTTCCACCTTAAAAGACTTACTCCCTCCCACTTGAAGTATAAAGTTATGTTAATTGCATTACTGTATAAGTGGAAATTTTTCGCGAGGGTTTTTATTTTCGCGAAGTTGCGGTGGGAAAACATCTAAAAGACGCGCAAATAAAAATTCGCGAAAATAACTTTTTCCAATAGATTGTATTGCATTGATGTCAATACCGTGAAATTAAATTCTCGCGCATTTGGCAAAACTGTTAAACGCGAGAAATATCTTGTACGCGAAAATTCCACTTACCGTAATCGTATTGAATGTTCCCCACTCTTATCATGTCTGACAACATTTATTGCTGTGACATATATAGTGAAGATGCAGGTTTTAATATTGTAAACATCAATTACTCCCAGTATTTTTTCTGGGAACTAAAAAAAGCCAAAAAAAGGGGGGGGGGAATAAACACCCCCAAACAACTCTTGCAAAAATAAATGCACTAAAATGCAAATTTTAAAAGCTATGTGTTTGGTCTTCCAAGGCAAATATTTTTTTGTATCTTATTTAGTAATCAAGCATTAATAGAATGTGCTTATTCCATAAATGAAAGTCATTATCTGGCATGAGAACAGATTGTAACTGGTTTTTAAAGACCATTGAATTGTCATAGATTTTTTGGTGGGTCTGAAAATAATAAAACAAAAACTTAAATTAAGTTGAAGAAGCCCTTTTTAATTACAAGAATACACTTAAGGCAGGGTTCTTTGTACCTCTTCTTGTTCTAATCTCTGCTTTCACTTTATCTTTTGCAACAGTTTACGTAAGCTGAAGACATTTGTTATCCTAGTATAGATGACCACCATTGGTTATCCAACCTGCAGCAACTCATTGGCTTGAAGCACATCAAGGTGCAACCCATGCTACAAGTGATATCAGTCTCCTTTGCTGAGATATCCTATGACTTTAATGTCCATAGAGATTAAATAAGTTTTTAAAATTATTGTCTGATTATTCTGGATTTGTATATACGGCAAATTTGTCTTTTGCATGACTTGTGACGATACAAAATGTTACAAATGTTGATTGTACGATTCTGTTTCCCCTCTTTTCATAAAAAAGGTGTTTCTTCTCTAAATGATCAAAAAGCAACACTAGACATAATAATTTAAAGGAAAAAATATTAAAAGCACACTGGAAGACTTGTGGCGGCTTCCTACTTGAAAACAATTTAGACGCTTACATTGTGTGAAAATTCCAGAAATTATATTTGACTGACTCAAGCTGGTTGCAGTGACATCACTGCTGCTATTCCTTGTGCACCTGATATGGCTTTTTGCCAATGCTGAAAAACCCATGATCAAACTCCCATAACCAGTGGCTTTGTTGATTTCTATAGACATTTGTAAGATATTGATTTACGTGCTATGTGTATGTAGCAGTCTAGTCAGGCACTGGATATACCAGGCATACACTGCTTGTTGTTTTCTGTAGACCATGTTTAAAGATATTTATCGGACCGGTGCAGGTGGATTAATATCTCAGCTGTATGTAGCAGTCTTAAGTCATCAACTCACATACCAGGCATCCCATTGCTTTGTTGTTTTTGTATTACAACTGACCAGTGCTGTAGGAGGTGATTAATCTCCGTATTTCGCAGTCATAGTCAGCAACTCAAATTCCAGGCATACCATTGCTTTGTTGGTTTTCTACATGTTTAAAGATATTGAATTTTGACAGGTTAGGTGGATTAAATCCTCATATCAGTCCGGGCGAAAACCTGCAATGAAATTTGTTTATAATAAGCAATTGGGAAATTTTGGTGGCATTCTTACCATCCAATTGGTTTTAATAGATTCTCAACCTGGGGGTCACAGGCTCATAAAAATGGGATTGTGTAATGTCAAAGTTGAAATTTAACAATCACTAACGTCAAAGGGGCATTTTGTGATCTACAGCCCTCCCCCCACATAACCCAAAAAGTTTTCGATTTTTTATATCGTCTGAACCATTGCCTTATGCTGTGTACCCAATATTACTTGCAAATTCAATCAATCTGTAAAGAATTTGCATGTTTGTATCTTCTGTCCTAACAGACAGAAATTACAGTATAGTAGCCTAGGAGAACCTGTGAAACAAGCATTTGCTCCTGACTTCAAACCGCATGATCGGTATCACCTGAAATTTTGGAATAAGCTTTTCTCAACGATATCTAGGGAACCATAAATAAAACAGAAGGTGCTAGAGTTGTGATATGCACCTTTAAAAGAACATGAGATTTCCCAAGAGTGCCCCCATTTTTCTCGAACCTCGGTTTTGTATCCCCCTGGCTTGAAAAGCAAAGGGGGATTAGGCTATCAGATTCAGGACGCGGCGTCAACAATCTTGTGAACCCGATAACATGAGACCCATAGGGTTATGGTGATGTTTAACTTGGTGGTTGCGATCGGACTGCCATGCCTTCAATCTGATTAGATTATGGGGTGGCCATATGCTAATTAGGTACTCATTTGCAAATTAATGAGTATTTGGGGTATTTTTGCCAAAAAGCTTGGAACAAACATCTGACGATACCAAAGTCGATTTTTGATGATGATGAGGAAACTTGGTGGAGGTGTGGGGAATCATGTACTCTCACGATGAGTAGGTTGTGGCGCTGCTAGGCTAAATTAAATAGCTAATTTGCATATTTAGTGGGCTAAATTGGGGGTATTTTCACCCAAAAAACCTTATGAACAACTATCTGAGACCATAGTCCAACTTTTGATGAATGAAACTTGATGGAGGGTGGGGGGGAATCATGTACTCTGGGGCTGATTAGGTTTAAGGTGGGTTGTCAGGGTTTTTTAAAGGGGTGTTGTCCGGTTTTTAAGGGCGGAGGGTCCGGGGTTTAGGGTGGCGTTGTTGGTCTTAAGGGGGGTTGTCGGGTTTTTAGGGGGGTTGCAGTTTAAGGGGTTGTTGGTTTAAGGGGGAATTGTTGGGGTTTAAAGGTGGGTTGTCCGGGTTTAAAGGGGGGGTCCGGGTTTAAGGGGGGTTGTCTGGACTTGGGGATTGTTGGGGTTTAGGTGGGTTGGCCGGGTTTGTAAAGGGGTGGTTCCGGGTTAATGGGGGGTTGTGGGCTAAGGGGGCTGTTGTGGTGTAAGGTGGGTTGTCCGGGTTTAAAGGGGTTTGTCCGGTTTAAGGGGGGTTGTCTGGGCTTAAGGGGGCTGCTTGTTGGGTTTAAGGTGGGTTGCACGAGTAGGTTTAATGGGGGGTTGTCAAGCCGGTTTAAGGGGGGTGTTGGGGTTACGGGGATTTTTGGGTTAAGGGGGGGTTTTTGTGTTTAAGGGGTTTTGTGGCTGATTATTAAAAAATTTGTATAAAACGCTCTCGCCAGGGGGGATTTTAGCGGTTCAAGAACCGCCGACAATCCATTGGTATTTTTACATATTGGAAGGACTTAACAATGTATTAGATCCACACCTGAACGTGACTAAGCCGAATGCGCCGTATTTATGTAATACGATGATGATTTAGGACTTCGGCAGAAAGTCAAAGCAAGGTCGACAGAAAGTCAAAGCATTATTTCTAAATTCTATGGGGAACGATTAAGGTAGCAGGCAAGTTCAAAACAAGGTTGCGGTTTTCTTTGCACCTGTTTGTCCAATAAACCTTCGAAACGTTCTCGGGAGGTGGTTTCTACAACGATCCAGTGAAATTTGAGAGAACTTCGTTATCCTAAAAAAATCTCTCCTGTCACTTTAAGTAAATACCAGAATTGTTATGGTGGGTTCATACTTCCTCGGCAGAATCTTTGGGCAACGCTAGCCTTTCGAACATGCGTTTTATGCAATGGCATATGTTGCATGCATCTGGCGCAAAAAAGTATGTCAAAAGGCTAGTGTCTGCAGCCGTCTGCCAATGAAGTATGAACCCACCTTTAGTGTGTGGGGATTGCTTATTACTTAGTAAAAGTAGGTCTCAGGCACAAAAAAAGATATGGAACACTTTTGGAAGCAGTATGAGTTCATTACAGTATGTTGGAAGAGAGTTCCGACATACTCATCTCCACATTAATAAGCGGTAGATCGATGACATGATTTGTGAAGGGTGAAAAGCAAACGGAGCGTGCAGTTAGTTTACATAAAAGTTCGACAATTAAAAAATTATTAAATGTCAGCTCAATAGTCTTACAGAAAAATTACAGGGGGTGCATAGTTGGATAGAACGATTTTACAAAACCCCAAGTTACCGATGAATCTCTGGCACCCACAGAATAGCTTTTATTCCAGCCCATGGCAGGCGATCAAATTCCAAAATTACATAACAAAGACGTTTGCTTCACAGTGTTAAAAGTCCAGGCATGTATTAACAGGTCTTGCTCAGTCATGTGAACAATCTAGAAAATGTTGCCGTTTAAATGACGATCTCTAACCTGTGGAAATAAGTGAATCCCTGAACAAGTTTTCCACATATGTTTGAATATTTCTTAGCTTGGTCACTTTTTAATTGGACAATACATTCAATGAGTCAGGCATCCAGATGATATAAATCAGACCTATAATTTGGTTCACTTGGTTGTTCTACTACTTTATATTTGTATTGCCGTTTTTCCACAGACTGAATGGCCTGGAGCTGTACGATAGCGACGCATTGAGGGTCTAAGAACATCAGTAGTGTTCACTGAAGTGATGTATGGATAGACAGCTCAGTTATCAGGGTTAGCCATGCTCATGCTATATCCCTACTACAGTACTATTAAAGGGGTTTGAGGTTGCTCATAGAGAAAAGAATGGATCATGTCAGGCACAAATTTGCACGGTAAATTATACTCTAGTGCAATCTTTCCAAATTACATATCCCATTTGAACATCATTTGCTCATGCATTGAAAGACCTCCGTGACATGCATCCAAACTGTGCTTCCCCCATCACCCTCAAGTACCGAGTAGTTTCTTATGCAATTGGTAAATTTTTAAATAAGGTTGTGTTGCATTGTCTTTATTCATTTATTTTATTGATTTATTCAGAAGTTGTTTTCAAATTTTTGGCGCCACAAACCATATGTGGAAGCCTATTTGATCGCTATGCAGATGGGATGCCTGGATGGGTGTTTGTCTGGATGTCTACATAAAACATGCAATAATCCCTCTATAGACGAAACAATTAGTCAATGAACTTCAACATGTGGCATTGTGGTAAAACTTGCGAGTTATTTTCTGTACATTTTTGGACAGGTTTATGGACTATATGACCATCATTGCATATAAAATGTGATTAAACCATCATTTGCCTGAAATTTCAGATGAATGGTATGTCCTCCTTTGTGCATGGATATGTGCAGTAACATCCATACAATAAATAAATCAAGATTAATGCAGTCTGTAACAGATGATGGAAGTCAGAATGGCATTCAGAGATATACGGCTCAATTGGCACCACGCTTGTATCATGCCTGTGAGATTATGGATATTACATTATTGTGGTTGATGATTTGGAATATCAATGGATATTAAGTCCATACAAGAAGTTGTTAAAATTAAAGAAATGGGTAAAATGCTTTTACAGCACAGCATTGTTTTGACCAGGATTATAAAATAAATTCATGCCCAGTAGAATAGTTTCAATTTTCTGTGATTGAATAACTCTATTCTATTTTGTCCTAACAGAGACATGTCATGGTGACAAGAACCATGCTGATGCTGATAGGTCCTCCGATCTTCTACAGTTCATTGAGTGTGTTCTGGCAATTACAGACAGGTGAGTTGTCTTCAAGGTTTTAAACCATTTTAAGAAATTAAGGGCAGTAATCGTTCTTGCCAATGTGTTTAACTTATTCAAGCTAAATTGTTTTGATTAGGGCAACCCTGAAAAAAAAATACTCTAACCAAATTTTAGCCTCATATTTGTAATAGTTTATGCTAGATTTTGCAATACTTATTCAATTTTCACAATTTCATGTTTCATGTGTTGTTTGAGAAATGTTCATTTTGCAATGCCTGTCTAAAAGTGCGTTTTTACTTACCGTCGAGTCTTGAAATAGAATAGAAGCGTCATTAAGCGGAGCATTGATTAAAAAACTGGTTTATGGCTGCGCAATTAAAAGCGGTGCGAAAATAAACACAAACCATCTTTCTGAACACGTGACATACTGCTCGAGTAGACCGCTCTCTGGTCTCTTGTTTCTGCCCCATGCCGTCTTGCCTTGGCCTTTTTTTTTTCTCCCGCTGGCCCCCGCCTCCGTCCAATCCCGATTCACCTTATTGCTGGTGAAGGGTTTGTATAAACACCCTGACTTCCACATAACTACAAAGGATTATGACGTGTAATATTGCATTGAGTTTTATATGCAGTACACAGTGACACCCAACAAATGTGATGAACACATCACCACCTTAACCATGTTATTAATTAAAAGATGAAAGTGTTACTTGTCAAGTCAAAACAATTTCTTTAACATTATGTTGCAGTTCCCCAATGCATTTGAATTCAATGAGAATTTCCTGATTACAATACTGGACCATCTTTATAGCTGTCTGTTTGGCACATTCCTGTTCAACTGTGAGAGAGAAAGAGTAAAAGAGGTAAGGTGCAGTCAGATTTCTGCTCAGTTATTGCGGGTGGTGGCGGTTATTATGTACTTAAAGGTGCATTTCGTGATTTCAGCACCTTCTGTTTTATTCATTGATCACTAGTTATCATTGAGAAAAGCTTTTTCTGAAAATTTGAGCTGATCCCGATCTTGCGGTTTTGTGTTATGAGCAATTGCTCGTTTCCCACGGTCTCATAGGCTACTGTGCTCTAATTTCTGTCCGTTTACGGACAGAAAATACAAAATTGTGAATTTCTTACATATGCGACCGAATTTGCACGTAAGATTGGGCACATGTGGATTACTAAGGCTAACAGTTCAGATGTTTTTTAGGTAAGTCGGGGGGGACGAGGCTGTGGATCACGAAATGCCCCTTTAAAAATTCATTGCCAAGGTCAATATTGACAAGAATAAAGAGTAAATTAAATGATTTATTACAGGTGTGTGACATGATCAACAACCCTCCCCCCACTTTAATTGATCAAAATTGAAATTTTTGTTGTCAGAAGAAAGTTCAGATTTTGCTCATTACCCCAGTGAAATTTATGGTCTGATAAGTGTTTTCCTATCAATGTTTTTGAACCAAAACATGCAGTTGTCTACACTGGTACACGCACACACACACGCACACACACACCCCTACACACACACACGCACACACACACACACACACACACACACAAACATTATTATGGGTCAATTTGATACACATGTTTGCTGCTAGTATCCAAACAGACTGATTCAACTCAAAAATTTGTAATCATGTATTTTGGGTGATATGCTTTGATCATAATGAGAAAACATCACCATTGAAAATTCAGACATTGAACGTGTCACTCGCCTGTAAGAATAAAGACCAAAAAGTAAATTTTTGTGTAATAGATTGTTATGTCTTATGGATGTCAAAGGTCAGAAATACCTTATGAGTCTTATGCACAATGATCTACATTTTATATAATAAAACAGATTTTTAATGATTGAATCAGATTGGTTCAACGAATTTGGTTATGCCCAAATGGGTTTACAATGTTACATGTATTAATTTACAGATTTCGTTTAGTTATATTATACTTATCTAGGTCAAATATGTCCACGAAATATAAGACGCTTGCAGTCCAACGATGATTATGTCCTCACGGCGAAGACTCCCAAAATGAAGCATGTAATAGTATTTCCAAGGGTACAAATCCATAGAATCTTTGAGTCTGAAGGAATTTTGTCCAGCAGTTCAAGACGCAGGGTTTGACACGACGACATAATATCTGAACACAATCCAGGTATCCTACCACCATCAGACTGTCGCTATGTCCCCATTTAGGACCACAAACGGAAGCTTCTTTGGCTTAAAAGGAAGACAGCAGACAAGTTCAGCTTTCAAGGCGGTGACATCCCAAAATATGATAAATCATGGCACTATAGTAAACACAACTCTACCATTATTGTAGAGAAAACTAGCTATAACTATTACTTATAGCTAGTTCCCCTGGGTTAAAAGCTGGACGGGTCTTTCCAGTGAGAAGTATTTACCTACTCCAGGAGATTCCCCTCTCTAACAATAATCATGACAGCATCATCATGCATAAACATAATCTTGCCTGACCATGGGATGTCACATTAATTACATCGTCGGCATTGCATTCCCTAACATTTATAAATCATGGGGGAAGCCGAATTTTGCAATCTGTTTTGTCTCAATGCATCAAACAAGTTGAATCAGGTTTCTAAAGTACATTTGGGGAATTTAACCATTTCACCTCTCTAGTTATAAAACAACAGGTGCATATCTCAACATAGATTAAGGGAATTCCATTCTCTGTGTGCTGTTCACAAATCAATCTAGTAAATAACACTTGATCTGATCTCAATCTCAGCACAACGGGATATTTCACTTAATAAACAAAGTGCCTTTTTCCATGAGAAAACCTGTCTCAAAAAAATGAGAATCAAATAATATTTGCATAACAAAAATGAGGCTAATATAACAAGATAAAGAGTGAAATATTTTATTGGGAAGAAAACAAACGTTTAGATTATTTGTGGTTTGAGTTGTATTAATAAACCTGGGAGATAATGTTCGTTCTGTTTGTTAAAATGGTGTGGTTTTAATAATTGGGTAAAATGGGGGAGGGTGATATTACAATGTTAAGTGCTGATAGGGATTTGCACTCCTAGCCGACTGCACCATATACTTTGATTACCCCACCATTTAGGTGGGACTTATTCTGTTAGCGATTTCCGTGCGTTAAAAGTAAACCAAATGTACTCAAGCGATTGCACAGAATCATGCACGCACGCATAATATACAGATCGTCCTTCTTACATTTCTGCGCATGCATTATTCCATATCATTGTCCTGTTATGAAGCCTGCTATTGGTGGTAATCGAAAAGATAGATGATCGAATGAAGGCAACGATTTCCTGATGGCAGTGTATAATATAATGGCAATCGCGCCTTTGAGCATCCTGTGGGGCAGATACATGCGCGTGTTATAAATGGACATTATTATGATATTTTCATCATTTTTAACTCATTAAATATCACCATTGGTGCATCTGTTTCATTTTCTTTTAAACAGCATGTGAAACCAAGACACAAGTACCTCGGTCCTACATCAATAGTAACAAGGAAGAGTTTGAGAACCCCTTGTATGCTTCCTATGGACACCAACATGTCGTGTTTCCAGTGGCCAGTATGCGCAGGATAGAGCGGGGACCACAACTACCACGATGGAACCCCGGATGGTGAAACCACGGGTGACTGGCAAAACAAAAAAGCACTTGCAAATGCATATATCGTGCTCAACTGATTTCAGG
Organism: Ophioderma brevispina; assembly: GCA_023653785.1. Classification (NCBI taxonomy): domain Eukaryota; kingdom Metazoa; phylum Echinodermata; class Ophiuroidea; order Amphilepidida; family Ophiodermatidae; genus Ophioderma; species Ophioderma brevispina. The sequence goes on from JAMKCH010048732.1 coordinate 125,261, forward strand.
AGATTGCTTTTATCAGTCCTGTTTAGAACATATCTGTAATGTTCAAAAATGGTACTTTACCATCATTTTTTTCCATGTGGTCTTGGTTAATTTATTTAAATCAAGTAAAAGGGTCAACCTAAAATACTTTGCTTGCCCTCTTAATAATAAATAACATGCTGCAGAGGAATCAAGAAAAGACAGAATTTCTGGTCTTTGCCACTCCCTGTGTTTTGAAAATCTGCCTCCAATACATTAAGATCTGGGGACACTCTGTTCTTGCATTGTGTGTTGATCCACCATGCGTATGTCAAATCACCCGATTTGGAGCTATCTGTAAGAGTGTAAATACCATATTCGTAAATATGGCATATTCGTAGGTTTCACTTTTGATACTGCAACTCTGCGTACGATCTTGGTCTGTCGGCATGGGACTATGCCAACTCATTACTATATGGCGCCACTGAAATAGCTCTCAAAAGGATCCAGTGCTTGCATTGCAAAATTTAAAGCGGGCACGGTGTGCATGTGTTGTGACCAGCGTTTACAAGCTTTTATTCTTCGTACCCAAGCTTAGATTGGGACAGATCCCCTTCCACAGTGGGGTCTTTAAATGCCTCTGAAAACATACTTATTCATGATATTTAAAATGTGTGAACTTTGGGTTTGTAGTTTCCTGTATATAATTTGTATTTAGGTATTTGTTGTAAGGCCGGGTTCTCTGTAGAGTGCCATATAAATGCATTTTATTTTTATTCTGATAATACCCCCAAAGCAATATTAAATTGAACAAATTTACCTCGAAAAATTTGTGCAAAGCAAATGGATATATACACTATACTTTGGAACTTTGTAAGAGTAGTGCACAAGTGGATGCTTTGGTCTAATTACAAATTCTTATGGCTCCATACTATGGTAGGGTTTCATACGTAGGGCAGACGGGCACTAGCTCTGTGCACATGCTCTCTCACCATGCATATGGGTATGCATCCAGGCCACACCAAAGCTATGTTGAAAGGCTACTCTCAGCCGATCTGTCTGAAAGGAAAGTAGGAACAGCATTAGATTACTGGCATTGGTCAGTTTCCATAGCCAAATTTTACCCCCAGTTGAACCGTGTGTAATCATGAAAAATACGTTTTATGACAGTTAGTTAACTTCTTTTCCAGTTATGGTGGACAATCCCAGAGGAATATGGAATTGATCGAATTAAGACAACAACTCGCCAAGCAAGTAGAAGAGCTACAGAGAGAAATTGAAGCCAGAGATCTGGGTGTAGGAGCTGCACTGCCCTCAGGTCACGTCACCACCCAGGGTTTGCCAGGCCAATCAATGCATAAACACCACCACTCCCCCCCCCCCTCTGAAAAGGACCAGGTCCGTGAGTGTTCTTTTTCCTTACAACCAAAATGTGGTAATATCAGGATAAAAGGATATATATGAAGTTGTGTGCTTACAAAATCACCATGTGTATAATTAATACATAGGAAAGTATATAAATTGGTGTATTTGATGGGCATAACAAAGCTCTGCATACATGTTTTTATTTTAAAGCAAGGGAACAAATTGTAGAGGGCATTTCCACCTGAAAGGTTGAATGTATATTTAACACCAAATATAGGGTGAATATCTTGACTTGTTACTATCTTAATCATATATCTAACTAGTTATAGACGAGTCAATCTCTCACAGTATCCTATAGGAGCAGTGGGAACAGAATTCTCCAGTTCACATATTAATGGATATTCAAAAATCTTGAATCTGGTGCAAGCATGACTCTGAATGCATGCCATTTGCAATATTGGGGCTATTACCTATGTGCTATGTTATGATTCTAAGAAATGTGAGCGTGTCCATTTGAAAAACGTAATGCATTGTCATTAATCGTATGTCATCATAAACAGTGAATTAAACGATAGGCCTAAATATACTCGAACTGATAGGGAGTTGGGAAAACGAAAGAAAATGTGCTGTGTAGTTGCCAACAGTCTTCAAAAAAGAAAAGAAGAAATAGTTGTAGAGCCCCCTTCCTTTTACCATGAAAAAATGCAGGGTCAGCAGTATGTTAGTGGCACATTGCTTTAGTTTGTCTAAGTTTTCAACAACAACAAAAATGGGCATGTATGATAGTAATGATATGGATCGCGTTTTTAAAGAGAAAATGAGGAAATTTCCAGGCAGAAGCGCCCCCAATTTTTTCAGACCCGGGTTTATTGTGCATATTTGGAATGCTTACAATGTATTAGATCACACCTGAAGTGAATAAGTCGATCGCCACTTTAGTAAATAGATGATTTAGTCTTTCTATGGGGCGATTACGATAACAGGCAAGTTTAAAAAAGCGTATGCGGTTTTCTTTTGTACTTGCGTGTCAAAAACTTCAAACATTCTCAGTAGGTGGTTCTACAAATGAATTAATGTGCATTTGAGAGAAATTCTTATCTAAAAACAATTCTCGTCCTGTCACTTTAATATAGGAAGTTATGAAGTAACTGTTGCGAGATAGATTGTGAGGTGTGTTTGAAAATAAAAGAAAGAATTTGGACCGGTGAAAAGCCAAGAACAGATTCACATGTGTTTTGTTTGCTCAAAGAAGGCTTCTATTAGTACTTCCAAAAGGTCTGCCTCACAAGAAAGTTTTTTTTTTAAAAAGTGAAATTTTAATGTAATGGTAAAAATGCAGGATATCATTTTGGGGCCCATTTAAAACAAAAAATTTGCAGCTTTGCAGTCAAATTTTGTTTTCTTTGACAAATATAAAAGCAGCAATTAAAAAACTGAAAAATATTTTAAAAGCTAGTGATGGCTCCTTAGACAAAACTTTTTTGACTTTATATCGTATAAAAAAAAATAGGGCATAGTTTTGTTAGCAAAAAAATGAGTGAAGCAAAAGCAACGGGTGCCCGATTGGCCCAGGTCCATAGTTGAATAACCTGGTTTTCTATCAGCAACAAGAAAAAATTTAAACCTGCCTTTTCTCTAATTCAAACACTTAATATAAAAAGTGTGCAATAGCTGCTTATTATTTGTGAACACATGCTATTTTTTTTTGTTTAAGTCAAGTTAGGTTTGCCCGCCAATCTATCATGCAACCTTTGTGGGACGTGCTTTGACCATACATTGAAGCTACAACGAACTTAAAGGCTGAGAAGCAGGCCCCGTAGCCTGGAATTTATTTGGGTGGGTGCGGATTTTCCCGAAGTGGACTGTCGAGCACGAAGCGCAAGAACTAACGTGTGGGGTGCAGGGCCCCAAATTAGGCCCGGCTGGGATCAGGAGCCAAACGCACCTGGTGGGGGTTCCAGGGGAAAAAGGCCCCCGGAAGCTCTGCGATTTTGACAATGAACATTAATTTTATGGTATAAAACCATTAATTTCTGGAAATTTTTACTTTCGAGTTGAACCTCGTCCAAATAGGCCTTGGGCCCAGGGTTGGAGGCAAAAAAAAGAAGACCCTTTTTGGAGATTGCCATTTTTTTTGGGGTGGTTGTGCGTCACACCTTCCCCTGGGCTACGGCCCTGCTGAGGAAGAAATGTTCATAAGACTATCAGGGCAGTGTGTCAGTTGCAGTTAAGGTGCTCTCAGCATGCAGAATTACAAGTTTATGCTTCTATAATTGTCTATTCAAGGGCACCCTATGGACACATTACACCGTGACTGCTTAACTGAATGCCAGCTGTTTTTTTTTAGCAAATGTTTTAGGAGAAAATGGGAGGATTAGGGAAGGAGAGAAGAAAGAGAAAGGTGGGATGTTTGGTGCATGATTGGGATTCAACATTCTCACCACCACTCTGTGAAAGACTTGGGGTTTGATGCGACAAATAACAGTTAAAGAAATGCTATGTATGTGTGAACTTGGGAAATAATTGTGCAATTATGTTAGGATTAAAATTAGTATCTTGAAGGAAATTGTTTTTTATACTGTGTTGTCAGTAGTGACAACAAAACTGGGATGGATCTTGCTGCATTGTTCTTGTTCTGCCTTTTTGTATCAATGTGATGCAACACCCTTTGTATCAATGTGATGTAAACCAAATTTCCTCTTTAAAAAATTAAAATTGGGGGGTTTTTTTGCCATATTTATGTCATTGCAACTCTGTATAATTTTTTGTTTCTGCTTAAAAAAAAATATTTATATTAAGTTTGTTTGATATGAAAGATCATACTGGAGTATCAGGGGGTTATTTTTGTCATTGATTATGCTAAACTTCCCTTCTTCTTTGGCATATCCACAAGTAATCGGTATGGCCTTATGGTGGTGTTAGATTTTTCACTAAGAAGCTGATCCGGGGGGCCGCCTGTTATCCTATGATACGATGCGCTCCTAAGTAATCACTGAGGGGTTTTTTTTAAAACAAATAGCAAGCTATCATGTATTTTATGTTCTTTAACAAGGATAAAGTCCTGAATTAATATATTCCAAGGTATTTATTTCAATAACATTTGCAGTCTCACTGTTGATGATTTGCAAAAACAGAGATTTTTGTGCTTCTAAAAATATGGTGCGGGGGAGCTTCCTATAGTTCTACCATAAAATTGGTTTGCTATAAAACTTCATGTTGCTAGGCAAGCATTGTTTTCATCCTGCCCAGCCAAGTTCCTCCAGTACAGTGTGTACGTGGAATACCTGTTCTTTCTATCAGCATTTCAGTTCATTGTGTGATTGCAAGAGGTTGTAAGTGCAATAACTGGCATTTGGTAGATATACTGATCAACATATTATTATTCCAGTCTTTGGTCAGTGGGTCTTTAAATGGTTCTTCATGCAACCAAGTCACCTGAAGAGCCCCATTTCAGATGCCACTTACTCAAGGAAAGATAGTTATCCTATTCTCATACATTCATAGCAGCACACAGATGTATCACATGGCAACTATTGCATGACCACCTTTTTGCACTCCACGACTGAGTTTTTACTGTACTGTCACAATGGTATTTCTAGCTAATCTCTAGGAGTATCACCGCAGGATTTTGCATAATGCCGTCAGTGATTCCTCATAGCCGCCCTCTTGGTGCAGTACAAGTAAAATCAGATCAACCTTACAGGAGATGCAATCCATTGAAATGTTTTTCTCAAAGGGAGCAGACTTTTTGTTTTGCTTGAATGAGATTGTGCTCATTCTGTTGAAGAACGTGGCCCCAAGGATGTGCACTTAATGACGTCTATGTCAAACACTATTTCTATTGCACAAAGTGTTTGAGTACAAAGCTTGGAAAAGGCCAAGTGCCCATATTGCATGTCTACGATGTGTAGTATGCATTTTAACAATTTGAGAAGCCTTCTCTGCTTGTGTTAATAAAGTGCCTGTAAAGCTGGCTTGACTACTGTGTACTTCATTTTGGTTGTGAGTGTAAACAACATCAAAAACAATCTGTGAAAGCTTGGTATTGTCCATGTATTAACAAATAAATTTAGAGATGATCATTAAATTTTATGAAATTATTGCCTTATTAACCACCGTGGTAAACCTAAATAATTACCTCTCTGGAATTTGCATCAAGATAAATTAACTGAACATGATAATATAAGGGCCTTCAGTCGAAGATTCTACCTAAATATATTTTGAAATAGAGTCATAGACACAAAAGTTATTGCATAGAAATTATTTGAAAGCTAGTAGTTGTAATGACTATATATAGTGCAAACAAATACTGCTACTTCTGTAATCCCATTATGTGACGAGAGCTGTTTTCTTTCAAAACCCATAAGTGGGAAATAAAGTAAAAAATTACATGAAAATAGTTGGAATGAAAGAGCATACTTTTGGGTTCTCTATGTATTTACTGCAAAAAAAATCATTTGCCTCTGATTGGCTATCAAGGCAATCTGCTGTTGCTGGGTCACCAACTACACATCCAAAGCATTGATAGTTCTGTCCCCTCTTTTACAACCAAGAAGTATGCACTCGTCAAGGGTTCCTGTCCCTGGGTAATAGTCATTGTTGATCCAGACTTACTAAGCCTGGTAAAGAGTGAAAATGATGGTAAGAAGTTTAGGGATGTTATCAACGAATCTTAAAGCGGCACTGGCACATTTTCACAAAATATGAAATTTCTTCAATTTGCTCTCAAATGATAGTCTAGGCCATTGGAAGAACAGGGATATATTTTACACATAAAAATAACATACCCAAAAACAGATAGGGACATTGATATGAGGATAAAGATATCCAGGTAATTTGTAGGCTAACTTTTAAGTTTTCCATAACTTTAATCAACAAATGTGTATATTACATGAATATTTTGACTCCTACTAGCTGATATTAAAACCACAAAGGTTATAGACCGGTCAAACAGTGTGCATAGCGTGGGAAACATGCATACAGCGTTCGTGTTCTTGTGTTAAACACCATTTTCGTCGTCTGCTGAATTACAAAATCGTTCCGTTTACCCATAAGGAAGCTGATTTGGTCTTAATCATTTTTGGGTGAGGGCTTTTATATATAAAAGCTTTACAACCATGCAAAAATATCGATTTTGAAAAATCTTGAGGGCGCACTATTTTTCAAATGTGCCAGTGTCTCTTTAAGTCATCTATAGACTTTACAATGATTGTAAGTATAATTACAATTATTATACCTCATGAATATTCATGAACTAATCATGCAAATTCATTGGCTGATTCCTATTACAAGTGCTATTCCCTTACAGTCAGACAGCAGGTCACACTGGTATGCTTTATTTTCTTTTTCACATGAAAACAATGGTGCAGCGCTGACCTCTCCAGTTGGTAGAAAACGTTTGAAACAACTTCGTTTTGGGGGCTCGTAAATATGTTGTTTCATTTTACAAATATTGCAGAAATGTTGCTAAAAGTCTACTTCATACCTCAGATGGTATAATTATAATGATATTTTTTGGGGTTTAAAACAAGGATGAAAAGTGAAAAAATCGTGTTTAAATAATGCGTGGTCTTGACAAATTCAGGAGCCCCACATCATTTTAAAGTTGACCAAATCATAAAGGGCCATCTTATCTGTAAAAAAGTCTGTGTACGTGAAGCTGTATCTGTTTTGAGAAAGCGAAGACCACGGTTAGTTCATAGATTGCCAGTTTGAACATGAATTCCCCTATACTTTAACATGGCGAAAAACATCACTGATTTGCACTACAGACCTGTGTGGGGAATCAAACAAAGAGCAAGGACGCGCGTCTTTTGTGTTTGTGCAAATCCATGCCTTCTGACCTCGTACAACAATTTCTGTGGTTATCAATTGTGTCACTGTGACCTCAGGACTGACTGCTTGGGAAATAGTTTTGATAATTCCCTATAACCTCATCTTCAGAGTTAAGAGTAAGATGTAATAAAACAAATACTCAATGGTTTATATCACAGAAGTAGGCACATTATTTTCCTTAAGCACCGGCTACTGACACGTTACTCCTCACCCTTCGGGCTCAGTGTAATAGGCATGTAGCCAGTAGCTTCAGGAAAATAGTGTTTTATTTCCCCTCTCACCATGTAATATTTGTACCTGTACAGGGTTGGGCAAACTTTGTTTTTATAGTTGTATGTTAAGTCAGGGTTTCATAATAAGTAAAGAATAGTTGCAAGGTGCTAGAGTACAACCTGTGACGAGGGTCCAAGCCCACCAAGGTCATATCCGATTGATTATAACTTAACAATTAATGTGGCTAATTTATCAATTGTATTTTTTAAAACATTAACACTTAACCATTACAAAATATTTATCAAATTCTGATTACAATTGTCACCATTCTTTCCAAGAAATGGGATTTTCTTGCAGTTTTGGTCAAAATAACACATTACAGAACATTGGGAGAATGAGGGGCTTATATGTTGTCAGTGAGTATTTTCAGGCTGATTATTTCAATGGGTATTTGAACAAATATGAGGAATAAGTAAACAAGAGAATATAAATGAAAGAATCAACGTTTTCTTTAGGTTTTGGCATGCCATAAAATAGTTTAACAAGTTTGGCATGTCCTGTAGGTTGTCCACCTTGAATAATAGTACTTGAGAAGTTTACACTAGAAGAACAGGAAAAATGAGTTCTGGCTAAATTTTGTGTTAGCATGACTGATGTAGAATCATAATGGAATCAATGGGAATGCATTTCTAGATCCAATTCTCTCCTAAAAATCGGCATAATTATAGTATACCGTATTCATGTGCTTTAGTCTGTTAACAAAATAAAGTATATGATTACAGATTAGGTGCAAAAGGGTTATAAATTATGCCTAAAAATCTTGATTAAAAAGGGATAAGTCAAAGTTTAATGAAATATGAGTCTCAAAGTTATCGCCCCTGTATCGTTTGAATGGTACAATTTAGTCTGGCCATCATCAAACTTTGAAAGTGTGAATTAAAACTTGTATTAACAATTGAAACAACTTGTACCATTGGCAATATAATACTTACTAGTGCTGCCGTTAGGCAGGTTGAACTTTTATTCTCTTTCCCTGGACCTGCTGCCAGCACATGAAAGGTTTAGGAAAATACAAAAAAATCTTTGCAAGTGAATGTATTACTATTAAATTAATCATTGTGTGGCTTCTACCCAACCCTGGCTTGTTAGCTTATTTGGTGTTTTAGAGTGGCTTGTTGGTACACACAGAGGGTTGCCAGTTCGAATCCAAGCCAAGCGCATGATTTTTTTTGTAAACATTCAGTGTCTGGCCAGCACCAGGGGAAGATTCATAAAAAATTGATCTTGTACATGGTATATTTGTGTTTATAGATATGTATATGTAACAGGAATTTGTATTTGAGAGCTATGGATTAATAAAATTAAGCAAAAAAACAACGTTAGTTTGTTTCTGTTGCAATTAGGAATTGGGATCGTCAATGGTATAGGGCTGTCGAATATCGCTGATGAAAAAAGAACTGACAGCAACATAATGGTTGAACATAAATCATGAGGTAAAATTTGACTGGGTGAATGCATCGAAGTCAAAAACCCCAAAATGTCAAGTGGTGCAACGCCATACATACCCATGGTAGTATGCACCCAGGAATCTTGTGTTAACATGTCAAAAATAACTTACCCTGGAATATTTCACTATAGCCTTCCCAGTCTATTTATCCCTATCTATAACAATTAAATTGATTTAACTAAAAGTACCCTTCACTTAAAATGGTTCCAAAATTCTAGAAAAAGACCATAGATTGGACTATACAAATTAGTTTTGAGTTATATAATGTGGTTTGCATTTTTGATGATCCTAGCCAACTCATTTTTGGTTTATGTTCACGTTGATATCCACAGAAAAAAGCTTATTTCAAAATTTAGTGATTTTAACTCTGCGTTTTGATTGTTATGCGTTCATCTCGCTGCCCTAGGCTAATCTGTTGTATTTCTGTCCATTTGTACAACCGATTACTAAAGTACGAATAAAGAGCAGTTCGAATTTGCAAGTAGGATAGCACACATGACTATACTAATACCCAATGGTTTAGGATTAAAAATCTCAACTTGTTTTAGGTAAGTTGGGAGACGAAGGCTTGATGGATCACGAAATATCCTTTTAATTGGAACAAATTATTGCTTTCGTTTACTCGTGACACGGAATTGAATTCATACACGGTAAACAAAAATGGGTAAGAGTGATGTTAGCGTTGAAAAATTAAGAACTTGTTTTGAGGGCAGGGTACTTTCGCTAATTTTTGACCGGTTTCATGTGTCGTGGTTATTTGGGAGAAAATATGGCAACATGTCGCAATGTGGCTCATGGCGACATGAATGTCGACAGTTTATCAACGATGGTGGCCCTATAGTGGGATGAGAAAAAAGAAAAGTCAGAAGTTTGTCTGTCTACATAAGCTTGAAAAACAAAATACGTACTAGGGGAGTAAAATCTTCAAATGAAACACTCTCAATTACAACCACCATAGAAAAACGTTGTGCCGCATTTTGAATTTTTAGTAAAACATACATCAACATATTTGGTTCATTGAAAGCCGGGTTCATTATCTGACTTACTGCAAAGAACATTTCGCATTAGTAGGTGATAGACATGCGCTCCAGTCGTTTTGAATCAGTAGTCTGTTTTTCTGCGCTGCCCCGGATTCCCATTGACAGCCAGCGTTCAGCGAAGGAAATCACGGTCCAGAAGAAATCAGGCTATTTATTCAATGCAGATTCTTGATCGAAAGACGGTAGCTCGGCCTATATTTAATGTTTGGAAAGATCTGTGCAGCAAATTAAAGATAATGAAATAAGCTTTCCGAGATACCACATAGTTAGAAACTATTATGTCCCCCGCCAGCAAGTGCATCATGGCTAGCAAGAAATCTGGGCATAGGAGATCAGTTTACCTAAAACAAAAGCTATGGTATTTCTCCCGTGATGACCAGCTCCCAGTAACAGATCCAGCTTGATGGTTCACCCACTTGAGCAGGTTAACAGATTAAGTATTTGGGAGTTAGTAGTTAGTAACGCAAAAAAAAAAAAAAACACATCAAAACTGACTCCACCAGCGCAATCAAAAGCAGATTATTATTGGATCAACGGCACTGGGAATTACGAGAGTCTGGAGTGATAAAGCATCTCCACTCTCCACCAAAATACGACTTGTTAATTCACTATTCAACCCAGTGCTTCTGGATGTCTCTGAAACCTGGACCATCAAAAAGAATGACATGAAGAAGTTGGAAGCATATGAGCTGAGCCGATGTACCAGAAAAATCCTTAATATCAGCTGGTAAGGATAAAAGGATAAGATCCGGAATGAAGAAGTTCTGTCAAGAATCTCCTCCTGGCACTTTCAAACCAACAAGGATCTAGCTCGCAATCACGCCTCGCAGCTGGACATTGGTTTGGTCACTTGTGCGAGATGAACAACATCCGCCTACCCCAAACAGCATTTTTATGGAAACGGTCGCAGGCCACAAAAACAGACGGGGAAGACCAAGGAATAGATGGGAAGAGGACTCATTGTGGCACCACCTTCCACACGGCTTTTGGAAGCGCAAGATAGAAATAGATGGTCTAAATTGTCAGGCGGGAGCCAACGTCTAGGACATGGTGCTAGATAGATAGATAGATAGCCAACTTTTGTTGGCGAAGGGGGACTATAGAAATGGTTGCCGTCCGGCATCCGGTGTGTGTGAGGCCGCGCGATATCGTTGGAAAAACTAAGCAAGTGTGGATGTCCATTTCGCAACATAGATGTATTTCAAGTAGGAGGATGGCGTGGGAGACAAAGTGGGTCATGGGACAGGGTCAAAGGTCAAAGTGGGTCAAAAAAAATAGGGTCAAATAGGGCAAAAATAGGGTAAATCGACTATAATAAACGTTGTCAACACGATATCTTTTGATTGGAGCACGTATGGGCGCGTCGTAGCCCTATAGATGTCACCAAGTAGGCTGGCGGGATGATGAGTTGGAGGAGGGTCCTGTGGCATTGGCGCAACGGTCAAATGGGGTCAAAAATACGCAAAAAAGATATAAACCTTATCTGTTGTGGTAGGATGATGAATTGGGTGGTTGTGTGGTCAACATTCAGTGCCGAAATTTTGAAGGTCATTCAAGGTCATTGCGGGTAATCCCAAGGTCAAATCACTTAACATGGTGTAGGAGGCAGGGGGGGTGGTAGGACAACCCGATCTGCCTCGATTTGGGCATTGGGGATTCAACCGGTAATTTGGGAAACGCTACGTGCAGTGACTATGGCAGTCTCGGTCTCAGTGACCATTAAAAAAACTCTCTCGTAACCTTTGTTCAAAAGATATTGTAAAGATCATGATAAATTAGAAAAAGTAGTTGACTTCGACATCCGTCGGGGTTAGTGGAGTACCCCGCTGCAAAATGTGTATTTCCAATAACGGTCAGTTAGATTAAATATTCGTGACCAGGCCTAGGCTGTTCAGTCAAGTAGGTGGAAAACGTTCGATATTGGCGTAAGAGCGCCCTCATACCGTTAAGTCTTTAAAAAAAGACTAGCACCCGGAAAGATTGATGCGTTTTGAATTTTGCCTGTTGCTGTTAGGTTGGCATGTCCTACCCCCCTGGTAGGAGGATGAAAATTGGTGGGTGTGGTCAACGATTCAGTGCAAAATTGAGGTCATTTCAAGGTCATCGGGTCATCCAAGTCAAATCACTTAACATGTGGTAGGAGGATGAAAAGTGGGTGGGTGTGGTCAACATTCGTGCCGAAAAATTTTGAAGGTCATTTCAAGGTCATCCGAGGTACCAGGTCAAATCACTTACATGTGGTAGGAGGATGAAAATTGGTGGGTGTGGTCACATTCAGTCCAAAATTTTGAAGGTCATTTCAAGGTCATCCGAGTTCATTCAGGTCAAATCACTAAACATGTGGTAGGAGGAATGACACTTGGAGGGTGTGGTCAACATTCAGTGGTTGAAACTTTGGAAGGTCCTTTCACGGTCATGTGGGGTCATCCAAGGTCAAATCACTTAAACATATGGTAGGAGGATGAACAGGTGGGTGTGGTTAACAATCATTCAAAAAATTTGGTAGTCCTTCAAGGTCATTCAAGGTCAAATCTTTGCACATGGTTGTATGGGCATGAAAACCTAGTGAATGTGGTCCACATTCAATGCCAAAATTTTTGAAGTTGCATGTGGTGGTCATTCACGGTCAATCACTTAATGTGGTAGGATGATTAAAACTTGGTGGGTGTTGGGTGTGCCCAAAATTTTGAAGGTCATGTCAAGGAAAACCACAGTTTTCAAGACCACTTATTTCTATCACAAGCTTCCCTGAGATCTTAAAATTGTATGCTTCTTGTTCTTTAGCTACTGCACTGGCGGGGGACCTTTGGTGGTTCGAGAACCGCCTTGTTTAAAAATTCAAAGGGCGGACACAATCATGGTCAAGTTTCTTTTTGACTCACCCTGTATATCTGTTTTAAATTGTGAAAATTGACAGATCAGTGCAATTTGTTTCACAAGGGCACCAGTTGTTATGAAGGTGCCCCTTGTCTATCATCATTAGAAGATTAACCTGGCCTCTATGTCCATTTTATGGAAATTGACAGGATGACAACTAGATGAATGACAATACAGTGGCAGATGTTGAAAAAAATAGCGTGAAAATTCAGTTTGCTGTAGAAAGGGAATTCGGTTGTTTATTAACAATTATTGAAAGTGTCCGAATCATAACAAATTTTAATAGAATAAATAAACTTTCATTGTTAACATTGGGTGCTTTAGTGCCACAGGAAATTTAAAGCAGATAATGTAATCTCCATTGTGCAATATATACCATGCAGATAAACAAAGGACACTGGCCTAAATCGGTGTCATAATGGTGGGAAAATTTAGAGCTTGCATAAAGATTTTGGTGAAACATTTCAAAATTAAGATTTTTTGGGTGTTGCTTGCATCAATTGCAGGAGGCACATAATATGACTCAAATTCTGTTTGTCCATTTGTGTATATATGTATGTATATGAGTGTTTAAAGTTTTGGTTAACCAACTGCTCGTGCATGGACACGCTAACGACCTTTAGATTTCAGGTTTATGTGGGTGCAGATGCATTTACTTAATGCGTAACTTTCCACATCTTGCTTGCATGGAAAGTTAGGCATTATGTCTCTTATGCATCTGCACCCGCATACTAAACCTGAAATCTAAAGGACTTACTTAACTAAATCAAAATGCAACTGCATTTCAGCTGCGTCAGTTCACTACAGGACGAAGCCTCAGCATGTTTCCCTGCTGGATTAAGGCCTACCATTTCATGCTGGCTTAGTGCGGGTTGGAAGGGATTCTCTCTCTGGTAATGAGTGCAGGTAACAGACCTGAGATGATCCCTTACATTTTACGTGATCAGGATGGACTCCTCTGACATCACAGGCATAGGACCAACGCTTTTTTTCTACATCTGCTCTCCCCAACATCAAGGTGATTGCCACCAGAGTTTCCATAACATACCATCTTTGACATACTTTTTTTCTGACACACTTATAATTGGAACCTTAAGGATAAAACTGTGCTTTATTCCGTAAGGGTTTCCAAATTAAATAAAGTGTGTCAGAAAAAAAGTTGTGAGTCCAGGATGGGTCAGTTTAGGAAACTCCCCGTGGCCACTATTGCATACACCTGCTACTTCTAGCCATGGGTGGGCAGCGAGGAGATTATTCAATATCACACTTACGCAATTCCGACTGAAGGACTAATCAAGTATGACCAGAACCAGGACTCTCACAGGCTAACCGAACAATCTTATACCATGCCCGTCAGTCAGGACCTTTGACCGACTCTGTCTCCTAGCCCTATAAAATTCTTATTAAGCCTGTGTAATTACACATAAACCACCACGTAAAGAATACATGGATCGCTGAAATTGCAGCAAGCTGCATGCGTAAATTTATCACTCTGTATTGTGAATCAAACACGCACAACCCAGTATTTTTTAGAGCAATTTTGACACATTTGAAGAAATCACGCCAAAGTTTCCATGATGAATAGTAGAGGAAAATCAGTAGATGAACAACAAAATTGGATGATAATCCACGCTGTTGCAGAATTTTCTATTGGTATATTTACACCAACAAGAATGGTCTTTTAAAAAAGACAAACCATGCGTAGCGAGGGTGTTCAGTTACGATATGTTAGTGTAAATACTGAGATAATAGGAAACCCTCGCATATTAGAGTAAAACCACAGTATTATTTCAGGCTCACCATACTTCATGTATCACCTTTAAATGCCACCTTTAACAGCCATATCCATTTTATGGGTGAGTTCAACAAGTGGAACAATGTGGGTAGTTTATCAATTCAAATACATTCTAAATATTTTGACCCCAGCTATTGCCAACGAGATTACAAAATTCAATTAAGGAAACAGGTTTTAAAACAACGTGGTCACTATGAGTCAATGAAGTATCAATAGGAACAGTTCAATAGCTTCATTCACACGTGTATTTAGACAACACATGAGTTTTGTGTATATTAAATGATACCTAGAATACACAAGATCAGTCATGGTCAAAGGCAATGTACAAAGTACAAAACAATGAAAGTGCCCTTGTTGATGAGCATATTGTAACTCTTAGTGTGTGTTATCTGGGCGTTGTACACATAATGGTACTCTCAGACCATGGGTCAGATCATCCATACATGTCAATGAACTGAGAAGTTATCAAATTGTGATGGGTGGCTGTTCCATCCAATAAAGTGTTGTTTCTAGCGGCTTATGATATGTAAATAAATTTCCTAGTAGGCATATACCATAATAAAAATAATTAGAACCAGGGGACTTTGCACTGTGCATGAGACAAAACCGCCCAACTCTGTGCATGACTGATTTCTGCCAGTCATTTGCTTGAGCCCCTGCACAATATGCTTGCTGCGAATATGCTAGGGTAACTTGCAAGGTTGTGGCTTTTTTTTTTTTTTTTTTTTTTTTTCTATCTAATCGATTTATACCATCTTCGATGGAAAAATACATTGCGGTCCTTGGACTGCTAGGGTCGCTTGCCATCGTGGTTTGTGAGTGATAGGCCTTCATATGACCTTTGACATTGATATGTGACTTTGACATCATAACAATGAGGGTTTGCATGTAATATCAGACAAAAGGTTTGGTTCCAATTTTACCAAGGATACTCATCTTAAGGAAGATAGAACATGCACATTTTTAGTTGCACCAAGCAGATGTCCAGGGGGAAGGACGCCCCTGAAAGAAAGGTCAATGTTTGCAAATATCCAGATTACTGTTAAAAAATATTAAAATTAATGATTCAAAATCTGCTTTTTATTTTGAATAAAGGTTGGTTCCCCTTTAATAGGGAGGGGAATTTTGTATCCATCCCATTATAACAAGATGATGATGCCGAAAGTGCAAAAAGCATTTCCAATTTGGAATCAGTATCAGTACTTTTTTTATTATATTTTTTACAAAAATCTAGGTATTGCAAGGGGTGCCCTTTTCTGAAATAAACCCCAAAATGACCTTTAAGTGTATTTCCTCAAATATTGAAAAGGAGGCACCACACACATGTGACCCATTGACTTTGTTTCTCCTGTTACCTACGGAATATTTGAGAATATTTCCTATAAGATTGGAGCCATTGAAACATTGACCCCCCCATTAGTAACTTTACCACCCCTCTTCTGGGGCCACACACAGCAGTGGTTCTCCGGCAACAATTCAATTCGCAAAGCTTATATTTTCTCTGAATTTTCCGGTGTCATATATTGGTATCTCGTTTGTTTGATCCAAACGTGGGCTGCTGCTCTATGTCCAAACTCTTTTTTATTATTCTGAAACCAATAACAAATCACGGAAAATCTTGCACCCAAAATATGAAGCCTATTTCAACGAATGTTTGTAATGTTCCCAATAGTTTTGTGGGAACTTTGAATTACATTACATCATAAATAGGCTTTTCATCCACGAAATATTGGCAGTTGGCACAGATTAAGTAACAGTGACTTTAGCAAAACAAAGGTTTGAAAGGCATTTGTTTAGGCGAGTACTGCTATAGACATGAAGAATTGTACTCAATCTGTTTATCTGATGGCTTTTATTTACCATAATCCACAATATGGAAAAAGAAAACTTTCACTTTTTTCACTAATGACATTGGATATAACAAGCTGCTGTTTTCATGTATAAAAAAATTTCTAAACTTGTTTAATATTTTTCTAAAATTGGGTGTAAATCTTTTTGACTCACCCTGTTATAACACAGGAAGTAATTGACACAAAAACATGTTTTACTTTTAACTTTTATGGCTGGATTGCATAAGAAAAATGCAAACATTTGTTAACTTATATCAGTGGCGTAGCTAGGATTTTCATATTGGGGGGGCCAGTGTCGCATCTCAACCGACAGAAAATGGGTAGGGTCCAGGGGCCTTAGGTGGGGGTCGAGGGGGCGAAGCCCCCTGAAAATTTTGGGTTTTATATGCTTTAAATGTCTTCTGAGGGCTACTTTTTGTACGATTTTGTAAAATTTACTTGTCGCACGCTGTCCATTGAACTTTAAACCTATACTTTGCCGACAATCCGGCCTGCAAGTGCCATGACCTGAATTTTTCAAGTGAACCGACAGGCTCATCTCAACCGACGAAATCAATTATTGGTTGGGGGGCCGTGGCCCCCCTGCCCCCCCCCCCTCTGGCTACGCCACTGACTTATATAGCTTTGACACATTAGAAATAACACTCACAGGTCAACTTCGACTCTTGTAAACTTGTATTTCAATGTGGTTTTGAGATACAAACAGATATCAAATGTTCATGAATACAAACTGTTCTTCAACTAAAATATACAGCTATAAAAATTTCATAACATCTATGATTTTCATAAAATAATCAAATTGATAATCAAACCCCAATATGATTTTATCTAGTTCTCTGACACATCAAATAAATAATTCCAATAGATGGAGAAGTTATAGTGAATTTTAAAGCATAATGCATTGTTTGGGGGAAATATTTCCAGGAAGTGAATAATTTCCTTCATAATTTGGATCAGTGATATGAATTTAAATTCGGGTCCCAAATACAATTGCATTTGCAATCATGTTACGGCGAGTATTAAAAGACATATTCTAATAACTGACCACAACAGGAATGTGATTTTTGAAACTTTGTTATTTCTGAAAGAAAATATCAAACTGAAAATATCAAAATGTGACCCATTTTTACACTAAGTGGCCTTATCTCCATCAGGGTAATGAAATTGATAGTGAATTATTAATTAATAATTTACATTTATAACGCATCTTTTCCTGAGGTTACAAAGTGCAAAAGGATATGAAAAATAAAACCACCCAAAAGAAATGGAGCAATAACAGAGGAACCAAAATTATGGATAAAGATAGTTTTTTTTTCAGATAGTGAACTGGCACAACATTAGGAAAATTGCTCAAACTAGTTTGGCATTGAATATGGATATTTGTTTGGTTTAACCTCATCACCATTACCCCACTTTCATCTCTGCATTCAAATAAAAAAAACAACATACTTTTAACTCTAGACAAATTTCTGATTGCTTTGTCACTTCAAACCATTTGACCAGGAAAATATGCAAATATGAATATCTACAACTGCTGTAATGGCAAAAAACAAAATCATCCTTATTGTTGGGAAGAAAACTTCAAAATAACAAAAATCGACATTTGAATATCAGAAATGCATGTCCTTTCCTTACCTCTCTCCCTGCTTTTTCTGAATTTTTTCATCTAGTTTAGTTTCGCAAGTTTTTTAAGAAAGTGTTTGGTTTTTGCCATTTTTCCTCCTCACTTTTCAAAGAACTTGGAGGACAAGAAATGAATACTTATTTTTATGGAGCCTAACTCATATTTTTGTAATTTTGTTTACAAATTCATATGAAAACCTTTTAAATGGACATCCAGCAATATAACCTAAGGCTAAAAAAAATTGTTTGATTGGCGTAACCGCCCTACCAACCATTTTTAAAATTACCCGCCGACCATAATATTTTTTAATTTTTTTTTTGTGGCAAAAAAAAAAAAGTTTTAAAAACATTTAAACAAATTTTTCATTTAGTATCGCGATAAGATATGCCTCCAACAATGACAATAAAAAGATGTGTTAAAAAAGTGAAGATGTGCCCTTTGTTTTTTGTATGTGTGTCATATATTTTGTTCTGTATGTAAACCTCAAAAAAAATTCTGACCTACCTACCCACTTTTTTTTCTATGGTTACGCCAACAAACATTTTTTAGGCCTAATCTGTTCCTAAATGTCTCAAAATTAATTTGCGTGCGATTCGCAATATGGTGCTCCTCCAACATTTTCCTTACCAGTGTTCCCTTTTTAAAACCGCACCAGGTCACATCGCCGGCCCAGTCAGCTTTGTTTGGATTAACACTCAAGTAGTGAGATATTATGTTGAAAACAGCTCAATGAAAGTGTCCATGTTATCCATACAGGGCCGTACGCAGGATTTATTTTGGGGGGTGAGGAACCTTGAAAAAGTGGACCTTTTTTTGGTAAAAGTGGACCTAACCCCCCCAAAAAAAAATAGTCCTCTTTTTTTCCTTTTTGAACATCTCATCACCAAAATGTGGACTTTCTTGTCAAAATTTCTCTTTATTTTGGACCTTTTTATGCCAAAAAATCAGCAAAAAGTGGACCTTTTGCCCCTTTTGTGGAATTTGGGGGTGGAGTGCGACCCCCCCTCCTGCGTATGGGCCTGTATCCATACAAAGAAAATGGACTTAGTTATTCTAAATGACCACTTTAGTGTGCATTCATGCAAGCGAAACACCATTATATTGGCAAATAGTCACTAAATAGATGCATTCGCAGGATTGTAGAAACATTTCTAGTGGTAATTTTTGATTGACAAATCCAAAATATTACTCGCCTATTTAGACTTTGATCATCTTGACTGATTGCTTCCTCAGAATGATGGGTTTGATCCACAAGTACCTCAAAATGTAATTCTTGCAATATAGTTCGCTGCCAGCAGTTGCTCAAAATGTAATTCTCGCAATATAGTTCGCTGCCAGCAGTTGTTCCTGTGGAAAGAGCAGTGGATCAAACCCATCATTCTGGGGAAGCCGCCAGTCAAGATGGCGAAAGTCTAAAAATGTGAGTAATATTTTGGATTTATCAATCAAAAATTACCACTAGTAAAGAAATAGTATCGTGTTCCTTTGCAATACTTGTATTACGGGGGGCTCTAGATGTTGATTTTTCCCTGATGCATCGGGAAAACATCAAAACGTCACCTCTCCAAGGGAACGGTTGGCAGCACACCATATATATTGCAAATAGGGAGAATTTGTGTGGAAGTTGTCTACAAGCTGTGAAATTTCCATTACAGGTATCCACCTGAATATTCTGTGACATAACTGTGGAGATCAATGTCTGCATAGCGTCTCAACAATGCTGTTGTCAGCCCCATGACACCCATAGTCAGCAATATACGCAGAGAAGTTGTGGCCATATAGAAACCTGGTAGCCTGAGGGAGAGAGAGAGAGAAAATCAAGTTAAAAAACAAATGGATTTTGCATGTTAATATCTTTCTGTAAGACAAAAGGGGAAATACACAATTCAAAAGAAATAAGTCCCTATCAAACATTTTGTCATTTTTCACGGTTCATTTAAAGGTGGGTGTTCCGATTTATGTGTATCTTGTTCTCCACTTGATATGAGAGCCTGACATCTGCATACACTTACCATCAAGTGTCGTGGGAAACGAACTTGCGGTTTTGATAATAGAAGCGATAATGCACATTGCAAGGCCCATATTCACTACTGTGCTAATATTGATGGTTAACCACTAAAACGGCAGTTTTTTGTTTATATCTTTGCAAAGAAGTGGATTTGGAAGCTGAAATGTCAGGACGATAATGAGAAAAATACGGCCTTTCATCTGATATCAAAATTTATAGATGTGACATTTGTTTATGTTTATGGCGCCCCTGTTGGTGTAAGAGAGAAACTGGCAGGCAAAAGCACCTATACTTTGCATGGGGAAATTCTGTTTTTTGCTGTAACTTGTGTTTCGAATTAAATAATACTAACTTTCTTATCAAGCATAATAAGCTAATGCTACCAGCTGCATTTTGTGACCAATTTAGATCAGGAAAGATTCTGCAAGTAATTTATAACCAGATTTTATGTGGTTTTTTTTTTTTTTTTTTTTTTTCTGTAAGACAAAAGGGGAAATACACAATTCAAAAGAAATAAGTCCCTATCAAACATTTTGTCATTTTTCACGGTTCATTTAAAGGTGGGTGTTCCGATTTATATGTATCTTGTTCTCCATTTGATATGAGAGCCTGACATCTGCATTTACACTTACCATCAAGTGTCGTGGGAAACGAACTTGCGGTTTTGATAATAGAAGCGATAATGCACATTGCAAGGCCCTATTCACTACTGTGCTAATATTGATGGTTAACCACTAAAACGGCAGTTTTTTTGATTTGGAAGCTGAAATGTCAGGACGATAATGAGAAAAATATGGCCTTTCATCTGATATCAAAATTTGTACTACTTCCGGTGAAATCAGGGTGGTCCCAGAGGCGATCGGAACAAGCACCATTAATTGTTGCCCAAGTCCAAGTGAACCATGGGGGACTCAGAGAGCAAATTCTAATTTTAATCAATAGCTTGTATACATATAAAATTCAGAATTAAGAACCTGCTTAGAACCAGGGACCTCCAGCACCAAAGGCTAATACCCTAACCAGTGGGCTATGTTCTGCCACTTGTGTGAAAGTGTAGGATTCACATTGAAACTTATGGGTACTGGGTATAGGGCATGAATATTTAAGCAGTCCAGAGAGAGCTTTTCTATAAACTTTATCCCACTTAATTAGTGGGTCATTGAACCAAAAGGTCCAAAATTGAGCGGCAGAGATTTGTGGATGAATGAAACATCATGGTTTGATGGGTATTGTTTGGTTGTATTTAACACCCCATTGACAATGAATCCTTTTGAAGTTTGAATCAATTCTAAAATCTGTGCAAATTTCCCCTTGTTCTTACTGTTTAGGATCAAAATGTTTATGGCAAGCAACTTAGTAAAACAATATTTGATAATGCAAGAGAAACAGAAAAAATATATGATGTATCTCCCTGGGGTTCACAGTTGGGTTAATTGATTTATGAAGCAAGCTTTTGTTCATGAAGTTGATTCAAAATGAAGATAATAAAGCATTCATTTTTATGGAACTGTTTAAAATACCATGCAGGTGTCTCTGTTTTCAAGAATTCTTTGTATTCCGAATGTTAGATTATTATTTTGGGGGACCACTGCATAAACCTCACGAAAGGTGGATTTCTTCCATACAAATGAGTACATACCTATCTTCAGCAGCTTGAGACTAACACTTTGAAGTAATTGTGTTGCCTATATATACATAAAACCTGGAAATGAAGCCCATTACTGAAATTCAAAAAGACAGATAAGATTAATTAGGATTTCATGCTTTGTTAAGACACTTCTTTCATCGGAAGAGTCAAAATATTTGAATTTTGCAGAATAGCTTAAAAGTGAAGTTGATACTGAGAATTCATCAAAATCACGTCCAAGAAGAATTGACAGAAAAGGGAGGGAAAACGGCGTGTTCAAACGATTAGAATCCCCATGAGTTAGTGTTGAGTTAAGTGGCCGTACGGACAGTAATGACTAATATATACGATTTTTTCATTAGGTTGCTTCTGGCATATCATTTGCAGGATATGTTCGGGTACCTGTACTCAGGGGCGGCGCCAGGGTAAAATCATATGAGGGGCGAAACATCGGCGGGTGGGGGGGTGACAGAGAACAAAATGAACTCTTTTTTGGTTAAAAACCCTACTTTTCTGCACAAAAACCCCTGTTTTCCCTAAATTTTCTGAAATCATCCGGGGGGGGGGGGGGGGGGGCTGGGCCGCCCGCCCCTCCCTGCCACCCCCCTGGCTCCTGTCCCCTGCCTGTTACTTTTTCGCCATCCATTCAACAAATCTTATTTTTGATGATTTTTTGATTTTCTGTTAGGTTTAGCAATCACTGATAGTGCCTTTAATCTGTCATAACATAGAACAAAATGTTCTTACTTCACAAGAATATTTTAATTTATTTTCTTTGATAATCAATTATATATGGACCCATTACATGTAATTGGATTGCTTACAGCAACTTTACCACCATATAACTGATATGTCTAAGTCACATTCCATTAATCCTGAAAGGATACTGTCCATTACAATTGGGGACTTTGTGGTGCAGAGGATTGCGAGATATTTTCAAAACAGAACCTAGATCCGCATGATCATGATTGATCAACAGGTACTAATAATGGGGCACAGTTGCATGATTCTTTTCGCCTGTGGTGTCTGTCCGTTTACAAAGATAAAAATACAAAATTACGAATTTCTTTCTTCCAGATTAGATCAAATTACATTAATTAGGCACAATATATTAGGTGAACGATTCAGTTGATACAAAAACGCAACTTTTGGATGTTAAACAGGCCCGTACTGTACCAGGGGGGGGGGAGGGAGTTGCAGGGGTGCAGTCACACCCTCAATTTCGCAAAAAGGTCCAATTTTGCTGGATTTTTTTGCATGAAAAAAAGGTCCAAATTTAAAGAAATTTTTGACAATAAGTCCATATTTTTGGTGATGAGATGTTCAAAAAGTCCAAAAAAGACTCAATTTGGGGGGGGGGGGGGGGGGGGGGTAGTCCACCTTCACTGTTCCTAATCACTTCACAAATAAAATGTTTGAACCGGCTTCACATATGTAGATGATAAAAGGAAACATCCATCAACCAATGGCCATGACAGTTACTACTACAAACTGGAGAGGGAGGGTTCCCAGGACTAAAGCGCTTCAACCCCACCGCCCGTCCCAAGTCGGGGGCAGTAGCAGTAGGCTGAAGCCTGGGCTTGAATATTGTGAATACCACCCAATACTGTGCACGATCCTAAAAAAAAACAGTGACGCAGATCAAGGCCAGGTGCGGCCACACCCCGCCATGGTTTTCAATCCCTTTTACTTTTTCAGACCCCTCCGGGGAAAAGACCAGTGCTCTTTGTACTGAAGTAAATTACACAAATACATAAAAAATAATAATTGCCTTCATGGCCCCACATGTTAAAGAAACTATCAGTGATCCACCCGAAGAGTCAACCCTATTTTAAAATTGCAGAAAGAGCTTACCAAAAGCGAGAGAAAGAAGAAAGAATAAGCTTTGTTAGTTCTAATAGGTTATTTTTCCCAAGCATGATAGAAAAGAAAGAGAAAACAGCAGTGTCCAAAGATCGAAATCTCCATTGAATTACCTGTTGTATAGTTCCGTACGGACATACTAAACCATGCAGAAATCTTATTTTGATGATTTCGGTAAGCAAATCACTGATGTGACTTAAATTGCAAGACACGAGCTACTGGACACTTTAGGATCTGGATAATTAATTATATCCAAGTATCTTGCAATGGATGGGAGGGTTAGGGTTTTAAAATAGAAATGGCTGAATATGATTGTTGGATTTTAAGGTTTATTTCATGCCGAAAGTGCACTTTACATATGTTTTAAGTATGTCTGCATACCAACGTAGGGGGGACACAGGAAAGGTGTCCACCAGACCACCCAAGGAAACACCTATAAAATAAAACACTGAGAAGGAGATAGAAACATTGCCTTGTATAAACTAGAAGAACGAAAAAATCCTTAAAAGGTTTTTTTAACCAAAAATAAAAAAAATAAAAAAAATAAAAAAAATATTGGGAAAAGAAATTGGTGCAAATTCAACACAATTTTGCCGGGGAAGAGGAGAAACAAAAAAAAAAGAAGAATCAAGAATTATATCTCTTAGCTGAAAATTGTTTATTTAATTGTTTATTTTTTTTATTGTTTTTATGTGTTTTTGGTTTTTTGCCTTGTGTGTGTTTGTGTGTGTGTGTAATGTTTCTGTATATGGCGTGACCTCTCGGGTATACTATTATCAAAGGTATGGTTCAGAACGTTAAATGACAATATTTACATTATGTTTTATGTTATGTGTTTGTGTCAATGTATGGTGCAGACCCCCCACAGTGCATGTGCGTATCAGTCACACACACATCGTTTCAAGACTACGGGGATGTATGGGCAAGAAGAACTGAGGGTATCATTTTAGCCCGCACTTTGATATTTTGAACGGTACCTTTTTCTTGAAAATTGGTATTTAAGAAAGGGTTTGCATTTCTATTTCTGTTGCAAGTAGATTTTTACCAGTGGTCGATCAGGTATGAAGACTGCTTACAAACCACAAAAGAGTTTGCAGAATGGCTCAACTAAATTTTAATAGTTGTTTGTTACTCTCATCTTTCTGGGTGCTTGCCCCAACACCATCCACCAACGCAGTAGGTATAAGGAATGGGTGGCAAATCTGTCATTTTTGCTATATTTTCAGGGTAGTGGTTCAAACACCTGGCCGCACATACCTACCCAAACAAAAGTGAGAAACTCCATGGGAACACCCATTTAAAATGATGGCATGGTAGATGTATTTTTCATGATAGATTTCTAGCTACTGAAGTACGCAGTCGTTATGCAGGGGCGGATACGGATTTGAAAAACGTCAAAATTACCCGGGGGCTGAAAGGCTGTCACTGGTATAAAAATAGCTCAAAATGGCGATTTTGCAGACTTTCAAATTACCGGGAGGGCGCGCCCCCTCCCTGGATCCGCCTGCCGGCTTATGGGTGTCATGCCACATGGTTTTTGTGTATCGTTAGTCTCTTTTAATAAAATCATAAGTTGTAGATCATAATGTTCTGGTGAACATGGATTGTATGCTGTGTGTATTAAAGGGTCGTCACCAGGCCATTTCACTGGAGAAGTGATTACGCAGAGTAACAGAGGTTTTTTGGTAAAAAAACAAGGCGTTATTGACATCAAACACTAAAATTATCACAATCTTCATTTAATACTTCATTTCAGAACAATGTAATAATTTTGTCACTTTGGGAAAGGATTTTGGTGCTGGGCGTTGAAGCTGAAAATTGACTATGAGCAATGAGCGGGATATTGAAAAAAAAAGGACTGGGTTGGCTCTGCCTGGTGCTGCCCGGCATAACCCTGGTGTGTGGGTGGGTGCTGCATGCAGGTGCACGCATTTTCATCATAAATATAATACTTTAACAAAACATGGGAATCATACACTTTATACTTACTGAGCTCTGTGGGCTCTTTCAAACTCTGGTTCCCCTTGAGTCTTAGGCGGAGCAATTTTCAATTTCCTGCGCCCATTTCCAACTGCCATTGCAAAGTTGGGGCTTGTCAAAATCATTAATTGTAGAGTAAATCAACAAACATATGATGGAAGAATGTGATCTTTAAGTATAAAGTTTTCAACTTATTAGAATATTGGCCTTCAACCCCAAACCACCCCATCTGTAAAGTTACCAGGGCTCGATTTAGCACTGCCCTCTGGCCACCGGCCAGGAAATTCCTGTGCGGCCCGTAAGAATGCAGACTGAGCTGGCCCCGTCGGGCCAGTTGAAGTTTCAGAAATGTAGGTTTAGTAGGTCTTGTAATAAATTCCAGTTTTACTTCCATGTGAATAATCCTCAAAATGCCTCAGCATTTGAAATTTAAAATAATTTTCACACTTTTCGCCTTTTTCAAATATCATCGTCCTAATTCAGTGCTGACTCCCACTGACACAACTTCTCTAACAAGACGGGTGTATTGGTCCCTTTGTCAATCATAGTGTTTTATGTGCATACGAAGTATGATCTCACATGGCACTCTAACTGCAGAATCAGCAGAAATAAGCATTAACTTAAAGCATTGCAGTGGACCAGGCCGCTACATAAACAGGATTAGAAAGACGTTCCTAGTAATAAAGAGATGCAAAGGGCGAGTATGAAAAGAAACGGACACCAGATAATTAGTGCCAACTATCACCAAAAGTGACAACTGAAGAATGAGCAAATAATTATATGTTTTAGAACATGAGGAGTAATTTTGTCACTTTATTTATCATTATTATTTTGTACTGTGTCCAAACTACAAGTGTAGGTGATGGACAACAATTTGATTGTAAGAAGTAAATGCTAACAAGTTAGACAAAATAGACACAGATACTGAATCCCCTGGGAATAGGGGTTAGGGCACTGATCGAAATGGCGGGTATACGGGTATTTGCAATCGTTCAAGACATCCCAGTTCGCGCCCATTTTTCAGTTCTGTAAACTCCTCTACTTTGCCACAAAACTCACAGATTTTAGCTTCATGGGGAAATTTTGCCAATTCATCATCTCCACAAACTCTATTTGACCAAAATGGCAGGTCCAAGTCCATTATATGAAAAAAAAATCCAAGCAATAAAATTGCATTTTATTAAAAAAAATCAGTTTCCAAGCCCACAATTGCCGCTTTGTGCCGCCACTCCCCACCTATAAGTTTAGTCCTTTTCAGGACTGAGGGCTCAATATAGTGCATATGTGTATTTTTGACTTATCAAAGTTTGGCGTAAGCAAGAAATTCATGACCACAGCATGGAAAATGGTTGGGCCAGTGAGTTCACTGGCAGGCCAGTAGGTTGCCTAGTTCACTGGCCCGACGGACCAGCTCAGAAAAAAAACAATCTACCCCGAAAGTTACATGCCGTATTTCAATAATTGTTTTGATGTAGAGCTAAAAATGTGATTTTGTTTTTTCGGACATTTTAGTCATTACGTCCGTACGGAACTTACTTTTTAATACACATTTATAAGTGATGGAGATTCATTCTTTGAACACTGCGTTTTTCTTCTGTAAATGTTTCAGTTTTTTTGCAAAATATACTATTGGGCATTCTAAAGACCCTATCCCTACCTTTTAAGCTATATATCCTTCCTGCAAATTTCGATTTGACTAGTTTGAGTGAATCACCGCTTAGTGACTTTAAAGCAATAACAGCACATTTTTGAGGAGCGCCCCCATTTCAAAATTTCGGATTTTTTCAGTTGTGTTGGTAAGTGGTGTAATAACCTATACCTGTGTGTGGATTGCTCAAAAATGCTATTTGTCATAAAAGAAAGCGAATTGTCAATTAGAATCGTATCCTCCCTGGTTTATTTAATTGAATGGCGGAGCTGGAAACACCAAATTTTGTCCGTCCATGATGACATAGTGCCACCACTCATGAAAATCACCTCAAACTTGACTTGCCTGCACCGACAGAACACTAATATATGAGCGTTGACATATATGTACATGGCGCAATTTCCTCGGCTATTTCATATTGGAAGAACTTCCAGCAGCCGTTGAATTATTATGGGAGATCTAGCTCCGATATTAATTATTCTAATTACAAAATTCCTTCTTTTGCACAAACACATAACTTTGAGCTCTGCCATTGCACACAGGTAGTGTTTTTTACTACTACTAGTCCCTTCCACTGCAACTGTTGGCAAAAAATCTCAAAATATCTGGAAAATTGTGCTGTTATTGGCGGTCCAGATGATATGGCAACTCACTTTTTTTGTAAAAAGTCAGGGGGACGAGGCTGTGGATCATAAAATGCCTCTTTTAATTCTGGTATGGCAGCTTGGGTAGGCACCTAGCATGCTCGCTTAGCCCGAGGTTGCTCTGGCTTTTTTCCACCTACACGATATCCCCTATTATATACCTCATATATAGACCCTGTCATCTGATTTGGTTAAAATTGAGGCATTAATTCAACTACTCAAGAAATTGAAACCAAAAAATGCACTATGCCCTGGCAGAGCGGGCATAGTTCATAAAACTATGCCGGGACATCTCTTCCCAGCGGACAAGACTGGCCGTTCACGAACCTATTCATACGTAGGATAGTGTACATATTGAGCTGGTGTAAGAGATGAATACCTTGATTGCTTTGTTTACTCGTACTGTGATGTAGTGCAAGTCTCAGAGCAAGGAACTGGCTGAATCGCAGCATAAGTAGTCATGCTTTGAGCAAAGCAGCCTTGTAGAAGAAGATGTGAAAGGAATCAGAGATGCTGCTCATAGGGCTAATACCAAACGCAGGTAAAATACACCGTGAAGATATCGGATCAGAAGGATTATAATTTGACACCGATGACCGGGCCATCTGCACTCGAAGAGGGGTGTAAAAAGTTGCCGATTCGGCAATGATTTTAATAAATGCAAGGAAAATTTAAATTGTATGCATCTTGCCGACAAAAAAATGGCAAGAATTCGATACGGCGATCCCGTTTTGGACTCCACATCGTCATCAACACAGAAAGGTTGATTGCCGTAATTCCTCACAATTTTTGGACCCTAAGTTAAACAATTGTTAACCATCATGCATGCCAGGCATACACATGAGATAGGCTGTGTTAGCATCATTGCTTAGAATTTCTTTTAACAATCAGATGACAGATCTATATTTCGGTATATAAAACAAATAATTGAATGCTTTTTTTTTATTCGGGAGCATGGTTGAAACATAGGCCCTCTGTGATCTCGAAACCATACTATGGGTGCCCCTCGGCTTACGCCTCGGGGGATAGTATTGTTTCGAATTCACCTGGGCCTATAGTTTCAGCCTATGCCCCTCAATAGCAGTCACTATTTGTATACTATCTTCCTCTCCTTGTAGAGGTAGGTACGTACGACGTGCAACGCTACTGAACGAGCTAGTCGGCTATTATAGTGAGATACTAGTGGGACACTGACTGATAAATTCTAGACTTAAAGTTGAGCCTACGATCACATCATGCACATGCAATCGTCGATGAATACAATGTAAGCAATAAAAAAATCCACCCTGGGAGGGGTTCTTGGATTTTGTTTGGGTACCCATGCTTGTTCCAAAAAAGAGGGACTAACTGCAAATGCAGGACTACCGCTTGGGGTATCAAATTCACCATAATCAAGTTTTAGTCCCCGCTAAGGGTATCAAATTCAGTTGTGATGTGACTGGTTCAATGACAATTGGAAAAATTAACCTATCAGCAAAATAACCCTGAGTGTGTAATTTTTCTTGCAGTAGCACAAGTGTCATTTTTCTTTATATTTATGGCCTATTTGAAATGTAGGCCCTATATCCTTTTCATTCACGTATTGAGACGCAGGTGACACAGATCGAATCGTGGTTGTACTATAATCCTCACACAGACGAAAGGTACTTTGGATTGCTCTCACCGTGTTTACACACAAAATTAACATACCTGACTTTTACCTGGTGTGATGGACTTGTTTCCCTTCTTCAAAGTATCCCCCCCGCCGCGTCATTATTACCTAAATCGTAAACACAATTTTAACTTTCAAAACGTCACAAAGATTTCAAAAATTGAAAGTTCGAATTTGAAAAAAAAGAAAGTAAATCTTGATCGTTTCACTCAAGACATACTCAGTGTTTGTTGATAAACACGCTTTAACACAAATGACCGCAAGGTCATTTTAACCATTCCCTGCTATTTGGAAATTATTAAAAAAAAAAACCTTCAACAAATTGGTGAAATATGGAAGTGTTATCATCGTAAAAGGCACATGAAATTTGTAATGGTTAATACGCCATTCATTTGTATTAATTTTCAATTAAAAAATTAGTTGTTAATAATAGAACCTAAACGAATTATTTTTTATTCTTCGTAGAGTTTGATGAAGCACCATTTGGTATAGCCATTGATTTACACAACCTCACTGTCGGCGCGAGTATCCCGATACAACCTTGGAAATATCATGGTCAAATCTGTAACGTGGCTAAGTGCTATCCGTATGTTTGGTACCTGAACATGGTGAATTTCGAGATATGTGCATCACGAAAACTGGATTAGTCTTCCTTGTGTAAAAAGTAGTTGGACATGACCGTGGTACGTCACTTGATATTATTTATCCATGTATTCATACAAATTGCCAGGTGCACGAGCCACAACACTTCTCTTTAGAAATTTGAGTAGGCCTAATTAATGAAGTGCGACACTAATTAATGAGCCGTCACGTGACCACCGGTGACCCGTTCGGTGAACCAGAAGTTTGCTTGATGACTCATCATGCGCACAGAGTTTTTTTTATGAATGAATCCCACAAGTTCAATGTTTTTTAACCCAATGCGCAGTTCGATTAGGATAAAATTTTTCCATCATGATACCTTACTGATCGTCGCAAAAACAAACGAAAAAACAGGCCACTCCGTTGCATTTTTTGGTGGAAAATCTATGCTTTCCCCATAGAATTTATGAATTTTGACATCTTAAAAACCGAATGGGGATCTCTTAGTAATTAAGATTTGCGAATTATGTACGAAATGACACTAATTAGATCGGTAAACTACCGCACATGTACTACGTGATAGCATTCATTGCATTTTAGGTCGGGTTTTTTGTTTTTTAGCGGTCGGATGCAATATTCACCTGTTTTCCCGAGGAAAATTTCATAATTGGTAATTTTCCCCGTCGAACCGCCCACGTGCCATAATTGCGCAGTAGCAATGTTGAAAATACTGTTTGAAATAATTATAAGATTTTCATATATTGGTTTACAAGAATAAAATGTACTCAAGTTTCCTAATTATTTGTTAATGAGTGTTTACATGGAGACCTGTATGGTAATACTTTGAAATGCCTTCATATAGTTGGAATATGACATGCCATAAATAATCCCCACCTCGATTCTCATAACCTACATTCAGGAATCGTGACCGCATACCCCTGGGTGGCCCCTGGGGCTTGTGGCCGCTTGCGGCGTCACCCCTGAAAAAAACATTTGGAACAAATGGCTGAATTGACTTGGGACCACACCTACAATACGAATATTATTCCTAACTTACCTCATCGTTAAGGTTGATTACAGCGCCCAGAACCGCAGTGGCACTCCCTTATGAATGCATCCCTTACTGCCAGAGAAGAAATCGGCGAATTTTTA
This sequence comes from Ophioderma brevispina, assembly GCA_023653785.1. Classification (NCBI taxonomy): domain Eukaryota; kingdom Metazoa; phylum Echinodermata; class Ophiuroidea; order Amphilepidida; family Ophiodermatidae; genus Ophioderma; species Ophioderma brevispina. Next base: position 156,480 of record JAMKCH010048732.1, read on the forward strand.
ATTCGAACTTGTCATTTTCCTCAATGGTTAAAAAACAACAAATGGCGGCCAAACCAGGTGGTCTACTGTCACGCGAAAGCACGTTTCATCACATTTGACGTTCAGTGACGTGTTTGTATTCGCATTGCAACCGGCAATAGACCGTGATTATATGTAATAAATGAACTTCGCCTTCTGGCCAGAGGGGATTCAGAGGGATTCGTTCGGATCAGTGACCTCCTCGCCAACCAAAATAACAGGCGACGCCCTAGATCAAATAAACTTGAAGGACATATGGTAGGGTTTTAACCAAGAAAATTTTATGAAATTTCTCACTAAAATTGCTTTCATTGAAAAGATAATTATTTAACTTAAAAAAATGAGGGTCACTCATGTCTGTCGTGCAAATATTGGCCGAGTTATGGACAATGTATGTTGCCCAAATTCGTTCAAAATGTTGTGAAAGCCTGGGCAGTTGTCAAGCCTTGCTGTACAAACAGGTATTTATAGGCTTTATTTTGGAAAACGGAGAGGGTCAATGTACCAAAAATGGCTTTTATTTCCCATTAAATCATTGATCATAAACATGGTAACATAATAAGTAGCAAAGATTAGATATGTTCTTTTTTCCCATTGTCTTTGGGATTCTATGTCAAAACACAAATTTTGTGATTTTCCCATAGTTCCACGTTAAGGAATGAGGTGTACGGGTCACACAATTTTGTTGTGAGTTTAGATTTGAAGGCCTGCCCTCCCTGCTGGAATAGTGGTCATTCATACATATGGGTTCCAGAAGTTTATGCCATTTTTCAAATGCAACTACTTTAAACGAAGATAATGGGTTTACAAAAAGGAATAGCTTAGAAGTCTGTACTCTCACCCTTGCATGCAGTTTGAAATTGTAAGTGTCTTTTATATAGAATTTTCAGGAGAAATAATTTGACCCAGTACAATTCTTATCGCCTTCACACATGTGTGTGCGTATTCGGATGTAACCTCAAGCTAATTACGTAACGATTCTATCACTTTTTCTCTAGTATATTATCTTACGCCATGTAGTATGTTGGAAACCAGATAGCTTGGCCAGCTTGGGTTGACGAACATAGGATAAGTTGTGCATAGTAATTATTACCGTACGCATTTAATACAAAATAAGTAGGCACGTGGATTTCTAATTTGAGGGCTATAACTTAGGCTAACTTGATTTTTTAATTACGTATTTCTTGGCCTGCACCACCTGCATGTATTTTATTTTTTTCAAGCTGTCTATTTTAAGATGGCGGTGTATCGCCTGCAGCGGCAAAATAGTGCAATGTTTAGGATCAAAAATTCCCCAATTTACCGTCAATTTCGTCATGCAGCCTCAATGGTTTTTGTTTCTTGACTTCGTCTACATTTATGTAAGATATATTTCACGCGAAAATGTATTTTTATTTGGTACTTCAGGTTTCGGCGCTGTTTGCCGGTGATTCGCCGACGCTTTACCGGGATCTAAAAATAGAATCACTCAAGCATCAGTACGCATGCGCATAAATTTAACCAGGAAACACGGAAGCGGTTTTGTTTGTGCGGAGCGATGTGGAAAATGCGGGAAAAATTTGGCGTTTATGGAGATTGAGTCCCAGTTGGTATGTGTAATTTAGTTTAATGAACATGTAAACATGTTTGGGCATAAAACGAATTGAATAACTTAAATTTGAAGGGTTTTTAGAGCACGATAATATTTTGTAAATAAGGAAAAAGTAAACACGGAGAGAAATCCAAATTACGTTTAGTTGTGGTTGAGGATTATATTTACTCACCACGATTCGATCTGTTTTTCTTCCGTAGAAAACGGGTCCCGCAAGGGGTATAATTTCACGGCAATTGGTCCCGTTTGGGGTATATTTTCACGAAACTGTCATAAGTTCACCAAAAAACTGGTTCCTTTAGGGGTATATTTTAACTGAAAATTGGTCTCCCGTGGGTTTAGGGGTCACTTCAGAAACCCTGGCTGGGGGGAAGGAGCATGGGACGGATGGGTACCCAACAACCCCTGAGAACCCCTACCCCGGGAAATCCACCAAGTTGAAGATACTCACCAAACTGATATGATGCAGCTGCCGTCACAACAGCAGGAATTACATATCGTCCATTTTTGATTAAGACATTGATGATTGCCGTTGGTTGCAGGTCAATCGGATGTGGTGACTGAAGCCACTGAGTGGCAGTGAGTGCTATGAGTACTGAGTAGTGAGTACTGAGTTGACTGGCACTGAGAGGCTAGTACTGTACATGTGTAGTGCTTAGTGTTTAGTGCAAAAGTGTTGTTGCCAGCGCGCAAGCCTGTTTCGTTGGTGAGTTAACGGTTCATTTACTTATTCTGGGTCTGGGTATTGTCAGAATGAGGTAAAGCAATTTTTGGCAGCGGTATATTGCACACTCAAAACCCCTTCAAATTGCAGAAAGATCACATGATCAACAACACTGGGCCATGCACAGTGTAGTACATGGTACATGAAAGCCAAGACAAAGATGATATTGGGTAATTAGGCCTACAGGCTTTTGTACCACAAGCATGAAGCCTGTATGATAATAGGAAAATTGCAGGGAGGGGTCGGCTGATAAGTGGGTGATTTGTCCCATTTTTCTCAGAAAAGGCTATTTTCCCACTGGGCAGGCGGGGGAGTGTTTTCAGGTTTTTCGGAGTACCTATATAAAGCCATGCTCGTTTCCATAGTTTCTGAAAGTGATACCTAAAGGGACCAATTTTCATTGAAAAAAATCCATACATGGCTAGTTTCCATTGAACCACTCGTTGGAAAATATACCCCCTAATGGCCAATTTTGCATGTAAATCATACCCCTATTGGAACCTGTTTTACGTGAATAAAATATACCTTTAAAAGAAGCCAAAGTATAAGAAAGTAAAACTTGTAATCACCTAAGAAATTATTACTACTGCAGGATTATTTTGCTGACTTTAATTTTTCAGGGCCGTACAACCGTGGCTTTTGGCCTATTTGGCCTGACATCAAAACTAACTGCTTTTCATATTTGTCCCACCGTTTTTTGTTTTTTGGTGTTTTTTTTATTTAGGCACTTCGAACAAAAAATTTGCTTTTCACAAGCACATAGCACTTTCGAACAAAAAATGTTGCTTTCACAATCACATATGTGGACGGAAGGGTCTACAGTGATGTTTAGACCTGTCCGTTTATGAGAATTTAATAAGCTTCAATAAAGAGTCATGCTATTTAGGCCTATACTATTTCTCGCACGGGAGACATGCTAATTTCCGTCACATCACATAAGGTATTACCTTTCTATGGCAACGGACATTTTAAGCTTGTTAACCCTCGTCTTACCAAGCCTTTTTTGTAACACGGTTTTATTACCAATGTAAGGGGGGGGGGTTACCACCCCCTCGAGAATTCGTTATAAAGCACCCGGATGCTTATGGTTTTGATACCATTGGATAGCTATGGTCCGCCTCTTTCCATTGAATAAGTACCAACGATACCTAGTATGGCGTCACAATGACATCTTAAAGTCCGGGAGCGGCCAAATTGGCATTTTTCCCACAAAATAGGCCGAAAATCAAATTTGCGCTAAAAACGGTAGGAATGTCGGATTTTCATGCCTGTTTTCAGCTCTAAAGGATGGCAATTGACTCTTTTTACATAAATATAGAGTTTTTAGAGCTACTGTGCATAAGAATTTCAAAAGTGTACATCAAATCTTTTCGACTTTGACGGCGGGTATACCATAACCCCGCGGGTGCTACCGTCACATTTTTTTCGCTAAATGACCGGAAAGGATGAAAAATGATTCCCCATAAGCTTCTTTACGAAAGCTTTTGGCGTTTTAGCGCACCGGAAAAGTTCCAGTAGGGTGTAACCCCCCCCCCGGTAAACGAGGGTAAAGTTACCTAGAGCTACTTTATATTTTCATTATACAAAAAGGCACAAAAATATCACTTTCACATATGTGGAAAGGAGTGTCTACAGTGATATTTACCTGTCAGTTTATGCAGAATATAATTACTTCAATAAAGAGTCATGCTATTTTGGCCTATACTATTCTCGCACGGGGAGACAATGCTATTTTCCGTCACATCACATAAGGTATTCCCGTTCTAGGTGAAAACGGCTTTGAAGCTTGTTAACCCTCGTCTTACCAAGCCTTTTTTTGTACACGGTTTAAGTATACCAATTAATGTGGTGGGGGTTACAGCCCCCTCGAGAAATTCGTTATAAAGCACCCGAGTTATGGTTTTGTACCATTGGAAGCTCTGGTCCTCCTCTTTCCCATTGAAATAAGTACTAACAGACCTATTATGGCGTCACAAGACATCTTACAGTCCGGTAGTCGCAATTGGCATTTTTCCCACAGAAAATAGGCGGAAGTCCGATTTTGCGCTAAAAAGGTGAATGTCGGATTTTCATTCCGCGGTTTTCAGCTCTAATGACTAGGCAAGTGACTCTTTTTTAACATAAATATAGAGTTTTAGAGTCCATACTGTGCATAAGAATTTCAAAAGTGTACTATAAAATTTTCGAATTTGACGGCGGGCAGACGCATAACCCCGCGGTGCTACCTTCACATGTTTTCGCTAAATGACCGGAAGGTTGAGAAAATGATTACCCATAAGCTTTTTACGAAAGCTTTGGCGTTTTAGCGCACCGGAGCAAAGTTTCTGGGGTGGTAACCACCCCCCCCCCGATAAGCATGGTTAAGTTACCTTAGACTACTTTTAAATTTCATTATACAAAAAGGCACAAAATAGTCCATCCATTAAACTTGTGAGTGGTCCACACTTGCACGTTAAAGACACTATCAGTGATTCATCCAAAAAGAGTCAAAATATTTGAAATTTGGACTAATGGCTTAAAGTGAAGGATAGTTCTGTAGAATTCTCAGATCCACTTTTACTTTTTTTTCAACTGAAGAATTGACTTTTGTTTTACACGAATTTCCTGATTTTTGAAAGCACCATTTTAAACATCAACATGCTATGCCTGGGTTTTCTATCGTTACCACAAAGGTTATCAAATGCAGACATCCTGAGTGTATTTTTTTGCCATTTTAACACAGCTATTTGACCATTTTAAATCACAAAACCCAGTGGTCCTTAACGGCGAGAATTTTAAGCACATTACACGCCGTCAGGCGCAGCACCGCGTCGCGCGGTGAATTTTTGCTGCGTAAATGAAGCGTGCCGGTTTTAAATGTACTTTGGCGCGAACGCATCTTGGAAAAACGAAAATAAAAAAAAAAAAAAAAAAGAAGGAAGACGTATTTTTGAAAATGTAAACAAATCGCTAATTTAGACCAGATGAAATTTCAATTTTCTTCTGATTTTTGGAGTTGAATACAAAGGGGTTGAATTCAATAGTGCATAAAGATGCTTTTTCATCACTTGCACAACTACTCAATTTTGAAGTTAAAAGAGGTAAAGTTATTTGAGAAAGAGACAGCTAAAGGCGTGGAAAAGGCCCTTTTTTACTAAAACACAGATTTTCTCAATGTTCAATTTCGCAAAATTGGCATTTTCAGACAAGATAACTCCAAATACCGAAGTAAAAGGAAAGTTTTAACTTTCCTACGATAGCACTCGTCTTCTCTAGGGACGGTTTTCTCAATTTGTTCATTTTTCGGTTGCCTAACTAAAGATATTCTCCAATTATACTCAAATTTTGGGAAAAGAAAGGTAAAATCAACTTTTTTGACATTTTTCCGTATATTTTCGGAAAATTAAGCTCTTATTTTAAAAAATGAAAAAACCGTCCCTAGACCCAATTTGTCTTGTCTCTAAAAAATAACATAAGAAATCCTCATCAGTGAAAAATTCACTGTTTTGTGTTATGCTGTCTGAAATTTTGGGGCAAAACATGATTGTTTAGTATTTTTTCCAATACGGCAAGTTTTACATTAATCTGATGCCATCATCGGTTCTGCGTCAATTTCTTTCTAGAAATGTATACCTTTTTTCAGACAATAATCAAATCTTTGCAAGTTACAAACCAAAATAGATACTCGGAACTCAAGGTTGACACTGTTTAAGGTATGCGATAATTGCCCTCTCATCAGGAGGGAACCGCTCTTCTCAAGTGGAGGCGGTGCATACTGGGAAGGATTTTTAAACCAATCTTGGTCCAATTTCAGCCAGCGACATGAAAATATGGGAGAAATCTATACTACGACAACAAGGTATGAAAAATATGAAAACTTGTAGTACAATACAAAAATACGTTTAGAAAATATGATCATACTGTTTTGGGGAGAAGGTTTGATCTCATTATATGATTAAAAACGGTAGAGTCAGGCCGGTAACCAGGATGACTTTTTACGCCCTCAGATTCGCCGGGGGGGGGGGCGAATTTGGCAAGAGTGTTACTTTCTACCGAAATTGTTAACCTTTGTGAACCAAAAAACAATAAACATATTTGTTGCCTTTTAGCCCTTTTCATTTTTTTGGTGGGGGGGGTGGGTGGGGGGGGGGGGCTTTTAAGATTGGGGCGTCTGCCCCCTCGCCCGCTGTTACGGTCTTGGGTATAGTTTGTCTACTCTCTAATGCAAGATTGGAATTTCACTCTTTTGGAGGACTACAGGGCCCCACTCTGAAAAAGAGTGAAATTTCACAGCTTTCAAAGAAGACTTTTTTGGGTCAAACTTACTCTGAATATTTAACAAATGATAAAATATATCATTTTTGTCAATTATCAAGATCAAAATTTGACCAAAAAGTTTTCTTTTAAGGTATGAAATTTCCACTCTTTTTGGAGTGGGCCCTGTAGTCACTCCAAAAGAGTGAAATTCACTCTTTTCATTTAGAATGTAGGTTTCGACCTTAGGGTAACCGTTCAAAGTAAAGATCCAGAGCTTTTCGAAAATATATTTTTTTGTAGTAATAAAGAGTCACTAGAACTTAAGATACTCACCTAAACTGCTCAATTCCAAAGTTCGAGATGATCGGATTTTAATACTCACTCCAGGACGTCATAAGGTAATAAAATATGATAAAAAGAGGGGATGAGAGTTGAGAGCATAGGGATGGGAAGGGAAGGAAGAGGTAAGGGGTGGGAGTAGAGGTTGATAAGAGAGACCTACCCCCCTCCCCCCTCCCCTTTTCGTGGCCCCTCCTCCTCTTGTCCACCCTCTTTTCCCTCCTGTCGCCCGTTCTGCCGTCCTTTTGGTCTCCCGGCCCGCGTCCCCCCTGCTTCTCTGTTGCCCCTCCCACTCCACTGTCTGTGATTGTTGTGCCGACCCCCGGTGCCGAACTACCCGGGTGCCGCCCTTCCCTCCACTCGGAACTGCCGCAATCCCCGGCATTCGGCGAGAGAAGGGAATGGAAAATAACGTGCTGTTTATGTGTAGATCACGTGTTTACGCATTTTTTGTTGACTGGACAATTCTACAATGAACCTCATTAAAAAATCAGGCTTTTGGCATTTAGAACACGCATGTATGTACTAGTAGACGTAACTCGTCGTGTAACAAGCCAAAAGCACCCCATCCTGCCAAGACCCCATGAAGCCCCTTTAGCAAGGTAGCCGAATCGGAAAACAATGTAGACGCATTGAGATACATATGCGATTCATCGACTTTATTCCGAAGTTTTTCTGCATTATTCCGAAGGACAGTTATTCCGAATTGATGGCAAGATCTTCGTTATGCCGAAGGTGTGTTATTCCAATTTGAGAAGAACTTCGTTATGCCGAAGGTGTTATTCCGAATTAGCATGAGCTTGCGTTATTCCTATTGAGCCAGAGCTGCCTTATCCGAATCGCGCAAGAACTGCGTTAATTCCGAATGTTGTGTTATTCCGAATCGAGCAGATCTACTTATTCCGAATTGCAAGACCTGCGTAATTCCGAATCGCTCAAGAACTGCTTATTCCGAAGGTGTGTTATTCCGACTCCAGCAAGAGCTACTTTATTCCGAATTGAGCAAGAGCGCGTCTATTCCCGATTGAGCAGGAGCTGCGTTATTCCGAATCCAGTAAGAACTGGCGTTTATTTCCGAAATTGAGCAAGAGCTCGTTATTCCGAATTGAGCAAGAGCTGCGTTATTCCGAATCCAGCAAGAGCTGTGTTATTTCGAATCCAGCAATATCTGCGTTATGTCCGAATCCACAACGCTCGTTATTCCGAATCCAGCCAGACTGCGTTATTCCTAATTGAGCAAACAGGTACGGTTTTTGAAAATGCGTTTTAGTGTAGAGAAATAGTGAGGGGTCAGCGAGTCGCATTACTTCCCATCACCATCTTTTACTAACCTGAGAACAGGTTAATTTTTTGGGAGGCAGTGGATTTCTGTAGCCAAATGTTAGTAATTGGCAATTTAAGAAATAAGTCCTCAAGCTAATAGGACTAGTGTGTCACCTCTATATAGATGGTCAACCCTAGAAAATACAATAAAATATCCGTCAACGACCCAGATCCAAAACGCGCTTAAACGCTTTTGGCGCAGTCCATCGCCACGGTGTTTTATGCGTCACACCATATTGGTCTCTGCCTCACACTGCGTCATACAGACAAAACGACCGCGCTACACATCGTCACGCAAATATTTCGCGAATGAACCTCTTACTCTCCGATACGAATATAACCCATTTGTTGTTGTTAAAGAATGTAAGCTTTTGCCGTAATATTTCATCGGAGTTGGGATTTTCAGCTGAGTTCATTGTATCCAGAGAAAATAGAAAAAAATAATTCAAAACCAATCCTATTTTCGGCGCCTGGTATAACACAAGCGGCTAGGGGCCGACCAGGTAAACCTATACTTACCGTGTAAATCGCAGTTCAGCCAAATTTGAAAAGTTTCCTTTGCGATCTCTAGTTTCCAAAATAAATAATTACTTTGGTCATCAGAAGTGGATCGAACCCATGACCTTTGATTACAATATGAGCGCCTATAGACGCTCGCCAGAAATCGAGCTGGAAGAAAACGTTTTTTTGTAGTACTTAAATAACACATTAACGAATAAAGCGCACACATACCATAGATCTCTGATTGACGAGTACCTGGTCGGCCCCAATCCGCTTCTGTATAAGCTTCGCTGGATCCAGCCTATGCTTTATTCCGTAAAAAAGCCGACGGGTACCAAAAGTCGTCAAATTCCCTTTGATACCCATGCTGCTTGAACATACATTCATTAAACACTAGCAGACTGGCGCAGCTCTGATTGGTCGAAAATCTAGGCGCTCTTGGACTTCCGTGTCCTTTCCCCTAATTGGGTGTGCTCGATGGTGAATCAAGGACGTAAATAAAATCTAGACTTCTATCCACCACCCGCCCAAAGAAACCCCCCCCAACCCGCGGCCGATGATATTTTTTGCAAATTTTGTTTGGGGAAGAAATACCCGAGATGCACTTCGAAATTTCATCCAAGAAACAGCTCTCACATTTTCTTAAACAGCAAATCAAGGCTAACATAACACAGCACTTCTAATAATCATACTGGTGCAAGAGACTGCTCTCTTTACGTTCCAAAAGGCCATGTCCGACCACTATTGTCATACAAGGAGGGGGCGGATGCTGTGTTTCACTTCGAACCGGCAAAACTACATAACGAAAAAGTGAATTGTCGCCCGGCGGAGCATCAGATCATCATCATCACTCACTCACTACGGCTCGAGTTTTTGGACCATTTTGCAATGTCATATCACCGATTTTGCATCAACATGGTAGGTGGAGACCCCAACGGTCCGCTAGATTAAGCTAAATTTTGTGTTTGGAACTCAGAGAATTCAAATTTAGTCGAATTCTGATGGGCTGTAAATCGGAAACCTTGCACTCTTAACGCCGTGGCAACGGCGATCGTTCTGCTCATAGCAGGGCAGCTTCACACAAAACACAGTCTGTCTATGCGAATTTCATGGCTTGTTGGCAGATTCAATTATTATATTATTCCCATTTTCCTATTTTTTTTCAGAAAATACCAATGGGAATCATGCTCGGGTTCCGGCTCATCTTAATGTAGCTACATTCCACTCTCTACTGGGTGGTTACTACTTTTGTTTGAGAAAACTTGTTTTCACCATGGCATAGTCTTTGCCATGCATAATCCGGCATAGTCCATAGCCTAGCGCCTCCCTGTTCGAATGTCAAGTGGCTATCCGCCTATGTGAAGACACAATGATGCATGACGAGCGTGCTAATCTGAAGGGTGTTTTTTCTGGCATTTTCTGCTAATGCATTAATTATAAATTAGATCGCCATTGTCATGATTGTATTTGTATTGTAGTTGCTGCCAAATCCTTCAGAACAGTATGGCCTTTGAAGTTTGAGTTAACTCAAGCCTTCAAGGGTTAGGCCTAAAGCCAGGCCAGTAGTTTAGGTGTTAATCATAATCTCAACTTTTATGTACGATTTAACTGAGAACTGCTGGCTAACTGCTGGCCTACATGCCTAGCCCTAGCTAGGCTGGCCTAGGCATTCCCTAGGCTCAGTTTGGTACACTGCAGATGAATCTATTTTTTTGTCCATAACTTACTTGGCCTCAGATACGAATTCAAAATTTAACATGCCACTCATCAGAAATCAACTGAATTTTTTAAATAACCTTTTTTTAAGGAGAATATTTAGAAAGGGACTGAGGCTAGGCCTCGGCCTACCAGAAAAAAGTCAGAAAAAATCAAAAAAACAACGATACTTGAATCATTTGTACAGAATCACATGTACACTATGCAAAATAAACACATGCGTTTTCGCACTATATGAGGCCCCCTATTTGGTTGTATACTTCGCCGGCCTGAAATAAGGAGTGAACGTCATAGCTTTCACGCAGGCTTAAAATGTGGAAATGGCATTTAACCCGCAGTTGTAATCGCGAGTGTACAAAGTCGGCGTGCGCGATACGCATGTACACTAGCTGCCCAAAAGTATGTAACGACGAAGTATCATCAAAGGCTTAGTGTAAACCGTGAAAGCGCAAGCACTGGAGTGGACTTTATTCCGTTTAAGACTTCTAAATTCACGAGTACTTGCGCTTTCACTTCCGCTTTTACGAAGCCTAATCAAATAAGAGTCTATGAGAGGGCCATGCATCCAATTACACTCATGAACACTCGTGCAATTGGCAGCCGCATCAGGCATCAGATTACTGAGATGAGAGGAGTCAAGAGACAAAACCATCCACTTCAACACAACAAATCCAACAATCTCCGTAAAAAAAAATAACGCGAATGACTACCGCTGTAAATACGTGTAGGCCTAAACATTTTTTGTTTTTTTTAAAACATTTTTTTTTTTTAAAAAAAGTAAAAAAAATTTTTTATTTTTTTTTTTTTTTTTTAAATTTAAAAATTTTTTTTTAAAAAATTTTTTTTTTTTTTTTTTTTATTTAGTGACTTCCACAGGCCTCTTGGCTGGGACAGGTAAACATTAAACACAACGTTGCTGAGTATAGTCAGCAAAATGCCTTGCAATGATCTCATGTTACTTGGTATTAATTTTGAAGTAAAGTAACAAAATGTGATTTTCTCTAAAATGGCTCATAACCTGTTGGGTAGATTTATTTATTCAATTCAAGATTAATATTTCGAGTTGTTAAACACAGCAAAAATGCGATTGAAATAGCTAGAAAAACTATCTTTTTATCCCCACACTATAGTCCGGAAAATCTCTCTGGCCAATATATGCTGTGCTTGCTTTTACGTTCCGAAAAGTGATATTTACCTAAATCAAGTTTGATTGCTCATTTTGATAACTGGGCGTAACCGTCACTTCTCTCCTGCTGAGATGGTTTCGTGACGTGCATCTTACTTATAAAAGAGTTCATTGGAAAGAACTGTGAACTCTGCCGATCGATATTCTTGGGGAAATTGTGGGTATTCTAAGACCCACACTTTGCTTGCGCCTAACCAATGGCTGTGTGCCGGTGTTTTTACACTCATCGGAGGAATAACACTGGTAGAACGGAACCACCCAAGTGGGCCTCTTGCTCACAGCTTGATGGTGATACGCCAAATATCTGAGCGTTGCAATTTGCACAGTTTGCGTTTGGCGTTTGCCTTTGGCGCAAGCCATGGTGGGAAAAATAACACAAATTTTGAAATCAAATGGAATTCATTGTTAAAATGTGTTCATTTTTAGAAACTTTGCCCCACAAAGTAAAACGCATTCTGTGCATTCCAGATTGCATGCAAACTACTTTCTTACCTTGGAAGATTCCTGACGAAATTAGCAGACGATCATTCAATTTTCCAATAACTAAGAGCATTATCTCCCAGACTTTGTACCCTACCCGTACCCTACCCATACCCGGGTCCAAATTGCGTACCGAAGCCAAGGGGGCTTACCCGTACCCCTACCCATAGTCTCGGACCCATTACCCGTACCCGTACCCAAACCCATGACTTTGTCACATGCTGGACCCGTACCCATACTCGTACCCATGGTCTCGGACCAGTACTCGTACCCGTACCCAAGGTCTCAGACCCGTACCCGTACTCACAGTCTCGGACCCGTACCCATACTCATGGTCTTGGACCCGTACCCAAACCCATGGTCTCGGACCCGTAACCGATACCCAGGGGCTCAGACCCGTCCTGTCCCATACCCATGGTCTTATAACCATACCCGTTCCATGTTTGTTGTTGCCATACTCTACCTGTACCCTATGTAAAATTTAAAAAACCAAAACTAACTGCCCGTATTTTGTTTTAATGGATATTAAGGGAGTTTAATTTTGTTCTACTTTGTGACTGTTAAAGGTGGCAACGAGGGATTTTACACATCGGGAGTCCCTAAAAAAATATGTTCACTGAATGTTAAGCTCCCTATCTGGAAGGACTAAGCTGAGCATTAGTTCTTTGGTACCAAAAAAATGAAATTTCAATTTTTGTACTTTGACGCAATAGAAATGTTTTATATTAAAATAATATAAGTAAACCTAAGTTACCTTTTGTTTTCACTTTTCACCTTTAACTACAATTTCTGTAGGCCAACTACGCAAAAATCAAAATATGTATCCTTGCTGCACCGTTAATTGATACAACCAAAACTATTTTCGTCTATCTACAGTTTTGTCACATAATTTCAGATACACCATGGAGATTTTAGTATGCACTATGCAGTTACTATGCACCACCGAGGTATGCCTCAGTGCTGTTCGAGTCATTATGTCCCCAATAATTGAAATGAACGTTACCCATAGGGGACACTTAATATCTGCAACAACTAATTGGATATTGACAATCTTTGAAAAGTACTGATTTCTTCTTTTCTGCCACTTGTTTCAGTTGCTAAAAAATACTTAGGATTCCACAGACTTTCCCTATCATTCTTATAGCTATTCCTGCAAATTTCAATCAATATAATTGACTCTTCAGGTGGATCACTGATGTGTCTGTTAAGTTTTGGAACTCTTGCCTTATATGTACCAGGTATAACACACAAAGGTCTGTACCCGTAGCCCGACTCGTACCCATACCCATGGCACTGTACCCGTCCCCGTACCCATGTGTTTTGTCGTAAGCGGGACCCGTACCCAAACCCGTACCCATGTTGCTTTGACCGTACCCGTACAGACTTTGTCACAAGTGGACCCTTACCCGTACCCGTACCCGCGGTCTGGGACCCGGACCCGTCCCCGTACCCACGGTCTCGGACCGTACCGTACCCATACCCATGGTCCTCGGACCCGTACCATACCCGTACCCATGATCCGTACCCACACTACAAGCTGGTATCTACTATATTGAACATACTTTTGGCGAAATTTGAGTTATTTGTGTTTTCCATGTTGTCTGGGTGTCAAGGAACGTAGTGTTGATGTTTTTTCCCCAAACAAATATTGTAGTATATTTTATTCAAGGGATCAAATTTCACATCACCATCATTTTTGTGGCAAGAGTTGGCAGTCCAAGATGTTTGATGAAGATTTGGGTTTTATTTAATTAACGGTAAAAATTACTTGAAAATGTAATATGATGATTTCAATAAAAATGTCATGTTTCTTTTATTAAAAAAAGTAAAAAAAATTTTTTATTTTTTTTTTTTTTTTTTAAATTTAAAAATTTTTTTTTAAAAAATTTTTTTTTTTTTTTTTTTTATTTAGTGACTTCCACAGGCCTCTTGGCTGGGACAGGTAAACATTAAACACAACGTTGCTGAGTATAGTCAGCAAAATGCCTTGCAATGATCTCATGTTACTTGGTATTAATTTTGAAGTAAAGTAACAAAATGTGATTTTCTCTAAAATGGCTCATAACCTGTTGGGTAGATTTATTTATTCAATTCAAGATTAATATTTCGAGTTGTTAAACACAGCAAAAATGCGATTGAAATAGCTAGAAAAACTATCTTTTATCCCCACACTATAGTCCGGAAAATCTCTCTGGCCAATCTAGTCGTGTTGCCTTACGTTCGAAATAGTGCTTATTTACCTAAATCAAGTATGTTTGCTCATTTTGATAATGGGTGTAAACCGTCATTATCTCCTGAGTGGAGATGGTTCGGTGACGTGCATCTACGTATTAAGAGTTCATTGGAAAGAACGGTGAATTCTGCGGATGCGATATTTTGGGGAATTGTGCCGTATGTCTAAGACCCACCTTTGCTTGCCGGCTAAACCAATGGTGGTGCCGGGTCTTTTACAACTCATCGGAGGAATAACACGGGTAGAACGGAACCACCCAAGGGGGCCATCTTGCCAGCAGGCTGATGGGTGATCGCCAATATCTGAGGTTGCAATATTGCACAGTGCGTTTTGCGTTTTGCTTGTTCTGAACCAGTGTCAAAAATAACAATATTTTTAATATTTGGTTTTTTTTGTGAAACGTGGTTAAAATTGTTCATTTTTATAAAATTTGCCCCCACCAAAGTAAAAACGCATTCTGTGATTTCAGATTGCATGCAAACTACTTTTCTTTTAACGTGGAAAATCCGACGAAATAGCAGACGATCAATTATTTTCAATAACTAAGAGCAGTCGTAGTATCTACCAGAATTGTACCCATACCCGTCCCGTTACCATACCCGGTACAAAAGTGCTACCCGTACCCGTACCATACCCATAGTCTCGGGAACCATACCCGCTACCCGTACCCATACTTGACACATGCTGACCACGACCCGTTAACCGTTACCATGGTCTCGGACCCGGACCCGTACCATGGTCTTGGACCCGGACCCATGCGGTCTCGGACCATACCCGTACCCATAACCCATGGTTCTGGACCCGTACCCATACTCACGGTTTCGGACCCGTACCGCTACCCATGGTCTCAGACCCGTACCCGTCCCATACCCATGGTCTTGTAAACCTACAATTTCCATGGTTGTTGCCATACTCTTACTGTAACCCGATGAAAATTTAAAAAACCAAAACTAACTGGCCGGTATTCTGGTTTTAAGGATATTTAATGGAGTTTTATTTTGTTCTACTTTGATGAATGTTTTAAGGTGCAACGAGGGATTTTACACATAGGGTGTCCCTACAAAAAATATTGTTGCACTGAATGTTAAGCTCCCCATCTGGAAGGACTAAGCTGAGAATTGTTCTTTGTTACAAAAAATGAAATTTCAAAATTTTGTATTGAGAAATAGAAATGTTTTATATTAAAATAATATAAGTAAACCTAAGTTACCTTTTGTTTTCACTTTTCACCTTTAACTACAATTTCTGTAGGCCAACTACGCAAAAATCAAAATATGTATCCTTGCTGCACCGTTAATTGATACAACCAAAACTATTTTCGTCTATCTACAGTTTTGTCACATAATTTCAGATACACCATGGAGATTTTAGTATGCACTATGCAGTTACTATGCACCACCGAGGTATGCCTCAGTGCTGTTCGAGTCATTATGTCCCCAATAATTGAAATGAACGTTACCCATAGGGGACACTTAATATCTGCAACAACTAATTGGATATTGACAATCTTTGAAAAGTACTGATTTCTTCTTTTCTGCCACTTGTTTCAGTTGCTAAAAAATACTTAGGATTCCACAGACTTTCCCTATCATTCTTATAGCTATTCCTGCAAATTTCAATCAATATAATTGACTCTTCAGGTGGATCACTGATGTGTCTGTTAAGTTTTGGAACTCTTGCCTTATATGTACCAGGTATAACACACAAAGGTCTGTACCCGTAGCCCGACTCGTACCCATACCCATGGCACTGTACCCGTCCCCGTACCCATGTGTTTTGTCGTAAGCGGGACCCGTACCCAAACCCGTACCCATGTTGCTTTGACCGTACCCGTACAGACTTTGTCACAAGTGGACCCTTACCCGTACCCGTACCCGCGGTCTGGGACCCGGACCCGTCCCCGTACCCACGGTCTCGGACCGTACCGTACCCATACCCATGGTCCTCGGACCCGTACCATACCCGTACCCATGATCCGTACCCACACTACAAGCTGGTATCTACTATATTGAACATACTTTTGGCGAAATTGAGTTATTTGTGTTTTCCATGTTGTCTGGGTGTCAAGGAACGTAGTGTTGATGTTTTTTCCCCAAACAAATATTGTAGTATATTTTATTCAAGGGATCAAATTTCACATCACCATCATTTTTGTGGCAAGAGTTGGCAGTCCAAGATGTTTGATGAAGATTTGGGTTTTATTTAATTAACGGTAAAAATTACTTGAAAATGTAATATGATGATTTCAATAAAAATGTCATGTTTCTTTTATTAAACAAAATAAATCTCTATTTTTTCAAAACCTTTCAAAAATTGAGAAACTTGCTGGAAGTGAGTCTAGAATCACCGTCTCACAGACAGCCTTCAACATAGCGGCTGACGCGATTAATTCAATATTTTCCTACAATCATGCATAGCTACACATTTTTTAAAAATCATGATAAAATAACAATGATAGGCTTTCATAGAGTCTTGCTATCATCAATATTGATATTTATAAATTCCGACATTTTTTATACCTTTTTCCTTCAAATAAAGATGCTAAATAATGCATGGCTCCAATTTGAGCGCAGAAGTCTTTAAGTCCAAAAAACCTAAATTGATTATCAATAAAATTAGCCAAGACTATTTGATCAACCATATGGTTGTCTGAAAAAGTTTAGAGCAGCAATCGTGCCAGATTTAAGCTCAATACCTCCTTTCATTAGTCTCCAGCAATATTAAAAACTTCAAATGTCCGTAACTCAAAATGACCAAATGGACCTTGCCGACATCTTTGCGCCTCATGTCTTCATATATAATACACCCTTTTAGCACGGAGTTATTGACCTGAAGGTGCACGTTTAATAAAAGTATCTACTGGATATTTTGTTATATTTGCACATACTGTGTTTTACTTTGGTGTGGCAGAACGGAATGCCTTCCATTCTTGTTTCTCTATTCAAATTCTGTCCCTTTTATCATCAATGTTCTTAGAAAATATGTCTAATCTTAGGCCTCTAATCCCTTAATGTTTAATGTTCCTCACTTGGAACTAATAATAATAATAAGAATAAAATAAACAACATTTTATGGGGTAGAAGTAGAGAACGTTCCCTTGTGGTCTCCCCTGTTAACTGCGAAGGCACGAACTAATCTCTACAACTCCAACACTGTTTTCCATGAACAATCATTCTTAAGATATACCCATTAAAACAATCTGCGTCATTTGGGGAAGAATAAACCGGAACCCCGAAAACAGTGTGAACTGAAATAAAGGAAATCAAAAAAGATGTATATTACAAATGCCTTTGAAAAAAAAGGATTCCAAAAAATATGGGCAACATGAGGCACATTGTACCTGGTAAACATACGAATACTGGATAAATTGTATCAACAAGACAAGAGACGGATAAATCCGAATGCACAACTCCAAAGACATTGCTAATGTTCTAATGATTATTGTTGTAATTAGGACCTAATATAGCTTCGAAAAAATTCCAGATTATTGATATTGAATTACCAACAGTATAACACAGCTGATGACAAGTGTTTAATTTCAATTATGTCAGTGGTTGAGGATTATAAGCAGCTTCGGACACTTCCTAGTAATAAAGCAGCGGTATTGAGACATGCCATCTAAATTGTTGAAGTTAACAGCCATTGATTGCTCCAATTATAACATACCTGGTTAATCTATCACTTGAAACAAGTACATTCCCAGCAGTGGAAAAAGCGAGATTTGTCCTGTATTTAAAGCGGTGACAACAACAGATTCCATGTAATAATGGCCCATATCAATCCTCCCTGTTTTAATAAAATCGAAATTTCGCGCGTTTGTGTATTTGACACCCAGGTTTACCCATTTTGGACTCCAATCAAAGTTACAACATGACAGTACCAAAGTTTTCGGCCATGGTTTTCTACGTCATCAGCACTACTTAATGTTACTGAAGATTGGCTAAAGTCACTTGATACGGTGATGTATCTGAATGTTATGTTCGATCTAATAAAAGCATTTCGTCCCTGTTAATCATCATCTTCTGAGTGAAAAGCTTCAGAGCTACGGTCTCAACACTGACGTTGTGAAATGGTTTCAAAGTTATCTTAATGATAGTTATCATGTGACGAGTGTAAATGGTTTCAAGATCAAAAAGAGCAAAAGAGTGTATGTGGATTCCACACGGCGTCGATATTGGACCACTGTTTATTTTATACATGTTAATGACCTTCACTAAAGTTGAAATAATGTTAAAAATAGTATGTATGCTGACGACACTGTAATCTACCTATGCTTCAAAAGATTAATTACATGATATAAAAACAATAAAATCAAGATTGGATAAATATAAGTCAATGGGGGGTCTATATTAAAATAAAACTGAGCCTTCGTTGAGTGAGAAAAACAGTTCAGGTTATTGGACACCTAACGACTTGCCAACCTTCCAATTATAGCTATTGATTTAATATTAACGGATTTCGGCTGCAACGGTGTTGATCAATGCAAACTCTAGGTATTGAAGTGATTTCCAAATTTGGACGTTTAGAACAATCAAGTTGATCAAGTGACGAAAGAAAGGTTGTAACTGGCTATATTTCCTTAGAAAAAGCAGATAATTTTATACAACATCATTTTTTCAATCCATAGTTGTACAAAAGTATCATCGCTCCACATTTTGAGTACTGTAACGTTGTTTGGGGTAGATGCAATAAAACCATCAGATAAGCTTCAAATTCTTCAAAGAGAGCAGCCAAGAGTATTCACTGGGACTAGTAGAGACAGCTCAATGTACACAAGCTTCTGGATGAAATTCAATTGGAAGGAAAAATCTTTGAGATAAATTGTCCGAAGGAGGCGAGTTACTATGTATAAAAATTATGAACAAACAAGCACCAGTGTATCTCTGTAATAGATTCACGAAAAAAGGATACTCATTATAATACAAGCAAATAGTAATGACTTAAAATGTTGTAAACCAAATACTGAATCACATGAGGCGTAGTGTTGTTTTTGTTATAGGGGTGCTAAATTATGGCTTCATTGACATGTAAATGTTAAAAAATGCGTGCAATTTGAAATCCTTAACAAATTGTTTTCCTAATTTGTAGTAGCGAGGAGGAGGAAACTGGATCGGCTTGTAATAATATATCATAGTATCGTCTGTATCTAAATCTTAAGACTATGTTACAAACACGTGTAATATGTCAATGCCCTATTTAATATATCATTTAATCATATTGAGTCACGTGAGAGCCAGAGAAAGGAATCTGAGAGAAGGGAGCGAGACTGAAGGAGAGTGAGAGAGATGATGAGAGATGATCTAAGAGAGAGAGATACAGACGACAGACGGAGAGAGGAGAGAGAGGAGAGGGGGGGATGGAGACGAGAGTGAGGGAGTTTATGAGTAAATGAGAGTTAATACAAAGTTTTTTTTAGTATCATGTGTGTGTGTGTGTGTAGGTCATGTATGTTTGTGTGCAATGCAAGAATTGTGATTGTGCAATACAGAAAATTAGTATATTTTGTAGTTTTTAAATTGGCATTTTATTAAGTTAGTTTTAAAATATAAATTTTCTCTCATGCTTTGTAATATATTTATATATTATTTTAACCTGTGAAGTGTCCTTTTTACATTAATTTTTAATTTGCATTTAATTTCTTTTTATATTTACTATAGGTCATAATGTATGTATATTTATTGTTTCAATATCTTTTGTGAATGGTTATTGTAATACTGTTTTTCGTATTTTTTTAATGTAACCCACACGGACATGTGAAGATCAATGTATTTTGTTGACATGTTTTACCGTGTTGAAATAAAGATATTATTATTATTTAATGGACTAGACCTCAGCGCAGGGCTTTTTCTAAGGTTTGCCTGGATATAGCGTCATTGAATGTGGAGGGTTTTTCCAATGCAAAAAAGTACACCTCATTGCTTCTTCTTCTTATCGTGTCCAAAAAACATGTGGTTTCAAATATGATCCAGCCAGGAGGTGTTTACAATGTCTGGTGCTCACTGAATTCCGCAAGGTCCTTGTTTGTGCTTGTTCTGCTCCAGCAGTGGGCAGACCAAGAGGTGTTCCATTGTCTGTGTGCTGCTTACACAACCACAAGTAGTATCTGATCTGCCTCCAGATAGCCCCACTCTGGCAAGGAAACCTTTAGATCGGCCAGTTCTGGTTCTTAATCTATGAGGCATCGCCATTCAGCCAAGGAGGAGTCAGCTCCAGGGGGAGTGCTCACAGGTTCACTACGATAGATGTATTGGGTGATGGCAAAAGTCTCTTTCCACAAGGCGACTCTCTTTCCCTCACCTTAAAAGAGACTGTTTCAGAGGTTGGACTTTGCTTTGCTGATTTGTGTAACAATCTCATTGCGATATCCTATGTCTGCAGGATGAAATCCACAGAGGAATCAAGAACACCCGCCCACATACCAGGAATGGTGCTTGCCACCGAGAGCACACATAGACATACGGAAGTGCTATATTTGTGGAAAAGGCACACCCGAAGTAGAAGCAACCTCAATGTTGATGATAACAAAAACATCGCAAATCCCTACACATTGAGCTTTATGCTCTGTCATAGTTTTAGTTACATCTGTCTACAAACCTCATCAGTAGATGCGAGCACCCTCAAATTAAAACCCTGGGAATTGCCACCAAACCTCACTTCTTCATTGGTGACTTCAACGGCCATAGTACCCAATGAGGTATAATACCTGAAACTAACAAGACGGACAAGCTGGCGAAGAATGGATAGACAGTAAACATCTACGTCTCCTTCAAAACTCTAAGCTGCCGCCATCAGTTCATAGTGCCACATGTGGAGAGAGGTTACAACCCTGATCTAGCTATTGTTAGCTAGCAAAAACATCTCTAATCTGTGTACCAAATTGTTCTGGATTCTGTCCCACAAACTCAACATTCGACCCCTCGGTGATCCAAGTCAAACGCTGCAGTAATACCAAAAAGAGCCTTTTACGCGTCGCTTTAACTACAGGAAAGCAGACTCGCAATGATTCACTGATGATCTGGGTCAGAACGTGAAGAGGATGCGCAAAACCCCATAAAACTTATGACAATTTTGCCCAACTAGTCTGAACAAGACTGCACGGACGATTCATACCAGAGGACATGTTAGGACGGAATATATACCAGCGACTTCAAAGGGAATGTGCTAGAGATATTAGAGTATATCACCATGTTGAAGCTGATCCTTTTCGGCTGCAAACAAGCTAAAGGTGAGGAAGTTTCGGAGGGGATCTCCAGGACAAGATCAAACACCGGCACACTTAATTTGAATCACGATATGGACCAACACAGCAAGAATGCAGCTCTCTATCCGGGCAAAGCTCGAGGGACCAATCAAGAACCTCCACCAAGCAGCCAAATGTACACCCAAAACCAAGTTGCCCACCAACTGATTTTAAATGGAAGGATGCAACGCCCAAGAACCCAAGACGAAGACCAAACTAGACCATTAGAGGTATAGTGGTGACCCTGGTTTCACTAGCCCCTTCAACATAGACGAAATGGAAATACCGGTATTGCGAATTCAACCAGAGAAAAAGCATAGGCGTGATCAACATCTTAATGGAGACTAAAAAATCTTGGCCCACAGTAGCAAAGGAATGGCTTCTTGAGCTCTACAATTGCTACCTTATTTCTCACAGGTTCCCAAAGCTCTGGAGGAAAGCACAATGTATGGCCACTCCTAAAGATGGGAAAGATCCATCAATCCCAAGAGCTACAGACCTATATCCCTGCCTTAGCCCTCCTACAAGCTCTATGAACGACTCCTGCTCAATCGTATCGAAACTGTGATAGACGAACACCTCATACCAGAAACAAGAAGGTTTACGGCCAGGCCAAATCACAAAAACAAGCCAAGTACTCAACTAACTCAACACATTGAGGTGGTTTCGAGAAGGCGTATATGATAACCGCGCGCTGGGTCGTCCGACATATCAGCAGCATAAGCATGTTAATCCACAGATTGCCTACTCCATAAGATCTGGAAATTACCAAGGGCATCAGATTCTTGACTGAGCTTATCCCGGGATGCTGGCAAACAGGGTGTTTTTGTTCAGCTAGGAAGCGAAGAAAAGAAGAGCGATGGCGTAGTGAAGAATGGACCTCCTACCACCAAAGGGAGTGTGATTGCACCTCTCCTGTTCAACAGATATACCAACGACCAACCCAGGAGAGTGAAGGTACCTTGCCGTTTTATTTATGCAGACGATCTTGGAATTACGCGCAAAAGATCCGACCTTCACAGGTGTTGAAGAGAGGGACTCTCCAAGATTTGGATTGAACTCATCCTTAGGTATGAGGAAACCACCTACGTGCAATTCCATCTAAGAAACAGGGGTGTGTGCTTTCCATCAATGCAAACAGTGAAGCCAAAACGTCAGCTTAAAGTACCTGGTCGGGAACTCCCCTGGAGCACTGTGATAACCATGTCTACCTAGGAGAGTTACATTGGGACCACAACACTCTCTCTTATAAGACACATATCGAAAAGACGAAGAGTAAAGCTTATGTTCACGCAATAACATCTTGAAACAAACGCACTGGCACAAGATGGGGCGGTGCTAGCTCACATACCCTAAGATCGAGGCATGCCATTGTACTCATGTGCAGAGTATGCCTGCCCTGTAGGAGAAAGATCAACCCATGCCAAGAAGCTTGATCCCGCGTTAAGCCACCATGCCGGCTTATCACAGGATGCCTCCGTCCAACAAAAAAGGAAAACTTGTACATCCTAGCAGGAAGCTCCACCAACAGACTCAGTCGTAGCGTTTAGCGAGCATGAAAGAGCGAGATGCCAAGTATCAATGTGAAGCAACCCTATGCCTGGACAGATGCCTGCTGCCAACCGTCTAAAATCCAGAGAGAGGTTTTAAAGCAAAGTCCAAACCCCTTGAAACAGTCTTAAAGGAGCGTTCAAGAGAGCTCGACCTGTGGAAAAGAAAGGGAATTGCCATCAACCAAGTAACATCTATCGGTTATTGACCTGGTGAGCATCTCCCACCTGGAGCCGACTCATCATGGGCTGAAGGGCGATGCATCAACAGATTGAGAACCAGAAACTGGCCGAGTCTAAGGTTTCGTTGCAGAAGTGGGGCTATCTGGAAGCCGATCAGGAACGACCCTTGTGGTTGTGGAACAGCACCAAAGACAATGGAAAATCTCTCGGTGGTCTGCCCACTGCTGGACAACAATGCAACAAACAAAGGACCTTTTCGGAATTCAGTGAAGCAGCCAGACCGTTTGTACCCACTCTCTGGCGGATTCATAGTTGAGAACCATAGTGTTTGGACGATAAGAAGAGAACCACTTTATAAA
Source organism: Ophioderma brevispina (assembly GCA_023653785.1). NCBI lineage: Eukaryota > Metazoa > Echinodermata > Ophiuroidea > Amphilepidida > Ophiodermatidae > Ophioderma > Ophioderma brevispina. The sequence continues at coordinate 180,159 of JAMKCH010048732.1, forward strand.
GCGCAAAAGTGGTTTATGCGCTACATAGAAGACAAGAAAATAAGCTAACAAAAAAAATGCAAATCACGTAACAATTTACATTAAATGTGAACATGAAAGTTTAGGTTCTGTTTAATTGCTCAATTGAACCATTGTGCGAATGGAAACAGGTATGGTATTCCAAAGCTTCGGTTGTTTGAAGATATGAAAAGGCCTGTCCCCATAAGTGGATGTTCTAATGCGAGGACCATGTTTGAGGGCAAGACGATTTGAAGAACGAAGAGATTGGTTGGTATTAAGGGAGATGAGATTTACTAAGGTGGTAGGTAGGACAAAAACATGTCTAGCCTATGTAGGTCAGCAACAAAAATTTTGCAACGGAAATTCTTGTAAACAGTCAACCAGTGGAGTTCGCGGAGGATGGGTGAAATATGTTCAGTGACGTGTGTGAGTACCTGTAATGAGAGAGCACAGAAAATTTGGACTCTCTGAAGAGAGGACAAGATATTTTTTGGTAAATTATTACAAAAGTGAGTTATTGACATAAAAAACAATACGATCCTATCTTATAAATGCCGAGAGAAGCTTTCCGACAAAACACTGAGAAAACTGATCTTTAAGATTCTATAAGGTCTACGTCAAGGCAAACAAACCCAGATCCCTGGCTGAACTAGAGGCTGAAATATCAGAGACACCATGTTGATGCGATGGTAGCGTTTGAGGTTTGTATCCGGAATTTGGAATGACAAGTGAAGAGTCTGTTAGTTCATTCAGCATGAGTTCGTTCTGGATGGACCACAGAACGAATGATAAGCAAGAATGACTCTGGGAACTCAGAGTTGGGAAGGCAGAATGCATAATTAAAAAAAACTTGACGTGTCATCAGCATATTTTTGATGGTGAATACCTTAATGAGCATTGATGACGTCACAAGGGGCTAGCTTAGAGGACATGATAAAATCCAAATGGGCCTTAACAGACCCTGGGGAACACCCCAAGGTAAAGAAAAGGCATCAGAGAGGGAATCTTCAACAACAAAAAAGTCCTAAAAGATCACTCTCGAGAGCCATGCCCCAGGCAATGCCCATGCTAGGCCTGTCGCCTTTTAGGTTACGCATGGGTAAGGCATTAATTTGAACATTAGAAAGCATTGATCTCCTAACTGAAAGATTCTGACTGGACAAAAATTCTAACCATACTTTTCTTTCTGCACGTTAAATAATGTATTTTTGGTAGTTCACCATTTCCTATAGACAATCTGGACATGATGGCTGATCTGTTATCTGTTAATTAATTCGTAATAATAATTCTTTTCTCAGATAAGTAGTTTAGAGAACTGCCGATTCACGCAATCTTTTATTGTCGCACTGGGCACAGATAGGAGGGGGGGGGGGGTTATCTCACCAAAATCGATCGGTGCTGGTGGAACCTCAAAAAATGCTGACTTTTTCTATACCTATGTTGGGGAAATTTAAGACCCGTTCAATAATTATAAATGGTGACCTAGACGTTCCCACGTGTTGACATCAGGAGCCCTATGTTGGTTTCTGGGCAGGAAAATATTACAGTAGCCTTGAGAAAGACCACATAAAACGGTTATAATACTTGCAGGATCTTCCTGATCTTAAATTGTCACCAAAATGCAGCAAGCTGGGTAGCATTAGCTTATTATGCTTGATAAGAAAGTTAGTATTATTTAATTCGAAACAAAAGGTCCAGGCAAAAAACAAAGTTTTCCCATGCAAAGTATAGGTGCTTTTGCCGGCCAGTTTCTCTTACACAACAGGGGGCGCAATAAACATAAACAAAGTCACATCACTTATACCAAAACCTGAAATTGATCTACCGTTTCCTATACCAAATTTAACTCAATCACTCATTTCATGATTTACTAATTTTCATGATTTTGCATTGAATTTTCTCATTAAATTATAAAAAAAAAGGGGGATCAAAATATTCTATAGAAAGTGCACCCTGCAGTTAATATTCCATCCCAAAAAAGGCGGCATTAGCATACCATTGTTTTTCTGATACCCACCCATCGATTATATGAATTTGGCAAAAAAAAAAAAGGCCCAAAACCAAGGCATATATACGTATACCAAGGCATACTAAGGCTTTCACACGAGCTGGTGATCGATCGACTTTGCGATCGATCCGCCGTTTTTGAAGACTAGTGCAGCCGTTTCTGAATACTAGACGCGCATGTGCAATTGCGCCTTAGTTACGATGTAAAAGTTTTCCAAAGAACGAGTTAATGAGCTGCTGATTCACGAAAATAATACCTCTTGGGCATTTACGGCAGTTGTTGTAGTTGACTTTTAAATGCTGAGGTACAGGGGACTGAGTAAGGAAATTTAACCGGCGGATTCCGGACTAGACTCTCAAGCAAGGTTGCTTTATTGGACGCAATGTGATGTGTGCTGTATGTGTATCAGAGTTTGCGAAGTAAAATAGTAAAAAGAATTTTAGTGGCTGGTTTGGAGTCTACATATAGCGATCGATCGCAAAAGTTGATCGATCACCGGCTCAGTGTGCAAGCCTCTTATTGAGGAACCCCCCCCCCCCCCGGGGGGGGCCCAGATAGTGTACTAATCGGGTTTGGTTGGCCGCATTTAGAACTCGGCGAGTTTTAGGGAAACGCGCCGTTCATCAATTCAAAGCACGCACCAATCGCGGCGCGACCATCTGCGTTGGCGTTTCGGGGCGCAAAATGACCATTCGCATTTTGAACCGCATACAAACAGTTAGTAAAACAGCGATTGATTCCGAATCATTACGGTAAGTACCGATTAGGACACTATCTGTGCCCAGTGGCGAAAATCCAAGGATGGCGGGACGTCCTAAAGCATTACACGTAGGCGATATTTATTCTTATATATTAATAGTCTCAGCTCAATCTCATTTGTCAATTCGATCCCGCCTGTTAAAAATTGGAAGCCCCGAATTTTACATACGGTACTGGCGGGGTGGAGGTCAACCCCCATAGAAACACTGTTTATATTTCGGAATAACGCATTCTTTCTCGATTCGGAAATAACGCCCAAGTCTGCTGGATCGGAAATAACGCAGTTCTGTTCAATTCGGAATAACGCAGTTCTTGTGGTTCGGAATAACACAGTTTTGCTCGATCGGAAAAATAAACGCATTCATTGCTCAATTCGGAATAACACAGCTCTTGTTCGATTCGGAAAAACGCACCTTCGGAATAACGCAGCTCTTGTTCAATTCGGAATAACACACCTCTTGCTCAATTCGGAATAACACAGCTCTTGTTCGATTCGGAATAACGCACCTTCGGAATAACGCAGCTCTTGTTCAATTCGGAATAACGCAACTTCGGAATAACGCAGATCTTGCTCGATTCGGAATAACGCAGCTTCGGAATAACGCAGTTCATGCTCAATTCGGAATAACACACCTTCGGAATAACGAAGTTCTTGCGCAATTCGGAATAACACAGCTCTTGTTCGATTCGGAATAACACAGCTCTTGTTCGATTCGGAATAACACAGCTATTGCTCTTTCGAAATAACGCAGCTTCGGAATAACGCAGCTTCGGAATAAAGTGCGACACCCCACATAGGGGCCCCCTGGGTAAAAGTCCCCTTAGGCCGGTTGCAACACGTTAAGGTTTAGGATTGTGGTTATAGGGCCTATAGGACCTAGGGTTAAGATAGGGTTAGGAATTTGGTTATGGTTTGGTTCTTAGGGTTCCGGATTAGACCTATGTGATTTTCCACTTCACATAATAAGGGGTTAGGTTATGTGATTTTTTTTTCTGATGGGGGGGGGGGGGGGGGTCATGTTAAATTTATTATTCAGTAAACAAACCCCCCCCGGTACATCACTCCCTTATTGTCGGGTACCTATGCTCGTTCGTAGGATCGCGAAAAAAAGGATGTTTCTCAATCAATTTCGCCGAATTTTATTTTTAGCGATATCAGAAAAAAGGGTACTTTTTTCATTTTCAAAGTTAGCGAAATTTTAAAACAGGGGATAGGACAGTGGGGTGGTCGCAGAAAAACCCGTATTGAGACCGTTTTTCTATTTATCCGTGATTTTCGACAGATTAAACAACGCCTAAACAACAGTATCACTTCTCACACCTCAGCTGCACGACATTAATAGGTATATATGTATTCTTGAGATTCCCTCTTGTTATCTGCGCATGGTTCACATGACCTTTTGTGTCACTATACATAGTATTTTATTGTTGACGTATATGTCCATAGTTAGCATTTTGTTGGAAAGGGTGATAAATTAAAAAGCATTCAAATGATTTCGCGAAAAAAGGGGGTATATTTAGCCTAAAAATTCGCGATTTTGCCACAAAAAAGGGGATTTTTTTAACCAAGATATGGCGAAAAGGGGGGTGTTTTCATTCCTGAACGCGCATGGGTACCCGACAGTAAGAGAAGTGACGCTACCGGTACCGGGAGGAACCAAAACACCCTCTCTGCATCGCCGAACTCAGTGATGTAACTAACTTTGTGTGGTGGGATGGGCCGCCGGGATGGACGATGGGGGTATGGGTTCTATGCAATAGGGCCTATAACTTTACATTGGGGGTTAATATGCAATTTTCCAAAACAATCTTTCAATTTTTGGAGGCCCCTCCGTAAATAATGAACGGGCCCTAAAAATTATCAGTTTAAAAGCTTAACTAGGAACAACGCACAACGCATGCGCGAAACGGGAATTTCAAGATACCAGAAGTGGAGCTTATAAAACGTAAACACAGTGCGAGAAAAAAGCAACCGAGTTGACCGACAAAATCTTAAATTTTATTTTCTAAAGAACGATCGGGACTACCAAGGTGTGACATGAAGAAAACATAAAATGTATAGGTTAGGCTATTGGCACACGTTTTTTTTCTGCGTGAATTGGTTGGAGCGAAAAATAATGAGTAATTTTGTACCACCTGTACAGCCAGACCGAGAAAAATAAACCGAAAAACGCAAATTTTCATAATGAAAATTGAGCCGAAAAATAGCCAATCTCGGCCATTTTTTGATTCTAGCGAGTAAAAATGGATACGTGCACTTGTGCTAGTGTACTTTTTTTTTCCCATAAAACTGTGCCCGGTGGTTCTCCATTCGTAAAAGGAAGTTCTGCGACCACATCTGACAATGGGTGATTCTGCCAATCTGCAATAGTGTGCATGTAGCGTGGGCTGTGGCAATGGCCATGGCTGCTATCTACGCTGATGAGCAAATGATGCAAGCATGAGTGTGAATGATAGTCGAAGCTTTTCCCCCAATTATTTAGTATACTTTGCTTTTTTCAGGCAAACTTAGTTGTGCAAAACAAGCCTCAATGTCACATTTCTTTTTTCTGTTTGCCCCATGGTCACCCATGAGTATTACTCGGTAGGCCCCCACGCATAACTAGCTGGGTATAGGCTAGCTCTTGTGAACCTGGTTCTTAAATCATGATAGGCCTATACTATGCAAGCCTTAATTATGTTCAGATATGTTATATGTTCAGTCTCAAGTCCAAAGGTAACCTCTACAAGTGCACCAGCGCTTTAATTGGCTCCTATTGTGTAGCTCTTTGACATAGCTACAAAATACTATTTTCAACAAAATATTAACTTCTGGTTCCTCTCAATTTGACTAGAAGAAAAAGAAAACATTTTCTGTGAGACATCACACAAAAATACTATATCACATGCATCATAGTACAGAATAATATTACCAAAAGACATCCTATGGGTTTAGGCTTGATTATAGATGTACTTATTTTGGTGAGTCGCCTGCAAGAATTTGCAGGAGGCACCTAGTAGGTTAGTCCGTTAATTCTTTTGACCATCATGGCTGGGTTTCCAAAGTTTCAGAAAAAGTTTCTACTACCCAACCACTACTTGGGCTAATTGAAGTCAAACTTTGATCAGAAGAATCACTGATCTGCCCAAGGTTCATTGTGGGTGTACTCCCAATTGGGGTTGATCGAGAGGGCATGTGGGTGATTAAAGGGGCATCATGCCTTTTTCCATTCATTTTGTTTTTAACCAAAAACAAAGCCTAAACCAAATACTACGACCACTAACTTGGTAAGTATAAGCCTGACTTACGCCCCCTTGAGGGGTTCTCCAATTGGGGTCAAGGTCATGTGGGGTCAATTTAAGGAGGGGACATTCTTTGAAAATCTATCAATTTTTGGGTACATGCACTAGTCCACGGAAGGCCACATACTTATAAACTAATCCCAAAGTTGGGTGGTTAGAAAGTGGGGGGGGCGGTTCATGATTGTGATGAGATTAGCAATGTGGCGTTTAAAGGGGCACACTTTGAAAATCTATCAATTAGTTGTTTACCATAAATCAAATGCTACGATCACCAAACTTGGGTGAGTAAAAGCACTGATCCAAGCCCCATATGAGGTATACTCCAATGAAGGTGAACGGTGGGTAATTCTTTGAAAAATTTATACATTTTTTCAGCCTCAGGATCAACTGGTATGCTCACCAATCTGTCAGAAGAACGAATGGTCCACCAAAGCCAGGGCCAGTTAGTTAGTTTGCAATCTTTAGTAGATTTTGTTGCATCAGAGGTGTTTGACAATTGACCAAGTGGTCCTTTTGATGATTACTTTGTCTAGGCCCAGGGGCTGTATGCAGGGTTTATTTTGGATGCAGGATTTGAAAAAGTGAAAAAGTGGTCCTAAAAAATGATCTTTTTTGGACTATTTGAATTTAATCGCAATAAAGTGGAAATTCTGTCAAAATTGACACTAATTGTTGTAAAAGGTAAGGCATCCTACAATAAACATGAATTATCAGCGGTTGATTTTAAATTAACTCATCAATTTATCACTGAAGTCTGTTAAAGAATTTGGGATGTTTCACCCCCTACCTGAAACAAACCTTTTTTTTCAATTTAGCCTAATGTGGAAGCAATTTGTGTCAAAATCACTTAGTAAATGCGCTGTTAGAAATCTTTGTAAATTACATTCATGTTTCTGTAGTAAAATATATAGTTTTACGATAAGCATTTTCTTTATGTCAAATGGGACATTTGGGTTGTTTTTTTTTAAATAAAACCTGAAATTACAACTGTACAATACACCCTCTGAGTTCAAAATATTTTAATAACATGCACCAACATATCATGAAGTGTGAGTGTAGACTGCTGTTTAAAAATCTGTAACATATGGTAATTTCCAGGCAGTTTCAGGATGCATGGGCCGGACTCCATTAAAAACATAAATTTATAAACTGTGTAAAATCATGTTTATTAGTATTTTTTTGCTGTTATTATGCCATTGTACTGAAAAAGTATTATGGTACCTTGTTCATTGCATATTTAGGCTAAAACTATTCTGTAATAATGTCTCTTACTCTTTCACGTTCAATAAAGAAAAGTAAGACAGTATGGTACGTACTGTCAGTCTTTTAAGTTTACAGTGATTTCTTACCCAGTGTGGTCACGAGCTATCAGGTCAAATTTGACTTAACATGAATTCAAGTGATGAATAGAACCACATCAAAATTAAACCAGTATTTTGATGCAATGAAGCAATTCATTAATTATTCAATCACCTCTAAACAATTCCACAAAAGTGGCAAAAGCTCCTCTTTTGCTGATTTTTTTTGTTCATTTTAATCGGTCCATTTTTTTCAAAGTCCTGCACCTCCTAAATAAATCCTGCAAATGGCCCTGCTTATAACTAAATGAGCCACAGCAAGATTCCAATAATAAGTCGAATAAAACAAAATAAATGCAAGTGAAGGTGTGGGATCTATTGTGGTGATTGAGATCTTTTGGCAACAGAAAGAGGAGGTTTAACTAAACAAGTCACTGTGACAACATTCCTGCATTTTCAAATCTCTGTTATATGATTACACCAAAAAAACATGTTGAACATGGAGAGTGAATTGTGCCTTTTTGTACACAAAAAAACATAACATTTTAGCAATTTTGGCAAGCTGGCTCCCGGAAGGAAATTTTTCATGCAGGTTTCTTCCGAAAAAAATATATTTTGCAGCAATATAAGTTTGGTTAAATATTCTGGGAATGTGCGGAATTGTTTATATAATTATCACAACGAACTGAAAGGATCAGCTGGCTACAAATTTCAAATTTGACTTTATTAGTTTGGTGGTTGACCAAACTAACACTAACAAGAAAAAAAAGTCAAAGATCCAATACAAAAACCTTGTTTTTCTTTCTGTGAAACTGGCACACAAAGTAGAAATGAATTAACCCTATCCCCCAACATAACAAAACTTATGTGAACTAAACACCAATCAGCACATTTGAAAATCACTAAACGAAACGACCAGCTGGCATACAACTGCAAGTCTATGAATGAAATTTTGGCATTTACCTCTGAAATCATATCCTTGGAAAAGTGTTATGTCCACAGCCACCGTTGGTAGTTGGGTTTATATGGGGGAATGACCAGAAGGCACTTATCAGCATTCCAACTTTTGAAATCTCCCTGATGGGAAACTCAAACCAGCATCATCGGCCAGCCAAGTTTTGTGCTATCTTGAGGGGTAAAGGTGGGTGGTAAATGCCCCATACTTGCACTCAATGTCATCAGGTTTTGTGTTTTTTTTTTTTTTTACTTATTTTTGGTGATAATTAAACATTTCCAGGTGTGTGATGTGTAAAGATACCGAAGTTCTGGAGTTTTTGCTAGCCAGCTTGCCACTAAGGGCATGTGGAGATTGTGTTGAGTTTTAGGGTTAGAGTCATTTTTTTGTATTAGGTTAAAAGAATGGTTGCCTTCTGAGGGGTTATGCCGCAGCTGGCGCAAGAATCGTGCTGTATTTCTGCAATATCCTGAGAGAACATATTCAAGCCAGCTTGCCATTGGCAGTCGGTATCCATGAGGAGTAGTAAGTGGCACAGTAGGTGTGTCGGAAGTATCTTTTTCACTAAATTGTCCAGCGCATCATTGGCACAAAATAATAAACTGTGACTGCCAAGAAGTGGTCAGTTCGGATGGGATTGGGATTAAAAAGAGAAAAACTACATACAAAAAATAAATTTGTTTCACAACGTTTTTAGTGAGAAATCTTGGCAGCGTACAGTAAGTACCCAAAAAAAAATTTCAAGAGTGCATGGTTGAACTGGTGAATGAAAGGAACAAAAGATGAGCAGCAAACAAGCAAGAGTCAAGGATTGTGCCCCCATTAATTTTCAGGTATGTTTGATATAAAGCGGACATGTTTTCAAGAATGCACACCCTCAGGCCATAGCCAGGACAGGGGGTTCCAAGGGGCAAAGTTCCAGTTAGTCTGCAACAAATGATCCCGTGTCACAGCCACAAAATAGCCCGGGTCCGCAGGGAGGAAAAGAGTCTGAAAAAGGTGGATAATTTAACATGAATATTTATCTTTAATTCCCGGAAATTTCACCTCAAAACACAGTTTTTAGAAGGGTAATTCTGCTCCCGCCACTGGTCACGCCAGCTGCACACCCCTAAAAAATGAATGTGACTTTGCCTTTTCTTTATTTCCAATATTTTTAAGCAATCATCTTGTCATAAATGTTTGCTTGAACTGAAAGAATGGTCTTTGATCTTTGTTATTTTAATGGAGACGTTTAAAGCCCAATTATCAAAATGTGACAAAGATTTTGTCAGAAAATTTCATAAAATTGTCATACAAAAAACATGGGCAAAAAAAGTATATAGGAAGCAACCATAACCCAGACGGAACATTCAATCTAGCTTAAAACTAGAAGCAAGTGGTGGCGTATTACTTTTTTTTGGGGGGGGGGGGGTGCAAAGTGAATTTTTTGGGGAAAAAAAAAAGTGGATATTTTTCGTGGGCCAAAATATGTTTTACCAAGTTTGTCCCAAAATTGATGAGTTGTGCCAAAATTTTAGTGAAGTTGTAGCCCCCGAATCGAATGAATTTTTGCCAAAAATTGTCCGGGGGTGGGGTGGAGGGGGCGGCAAGAAACAAAATTGGGGGAAAATTACCCCCATCTTACTCTTCTAGCTATAATACTGTGCAATTGGCACTTGCAAGCTAGACGAAGCCAAAAATGGTAGTGAATTTTCTGATGGCCAGCATAAGAATATAGGCAACAGCGCTTAAAGGTTGCTTATGGTGATAATAAAGGCACATTATACAAGCTGATTATTATAAACAGGTGCACCCCAACCCAGCAAATTTGACATGTGAAAATTACCACAAAAAATCCACATGAATGCAGAGTTTAATCATATAGGAAAAATTAGAGAGATTTCCAAAATATAATTTTGTTGTCTAGTACTTGAAAACAGTCATCTAGAACTAAAGTAGTTACCTATAATGCTTAATTTCCAAGGTAAGTGATGAATCAGACTTGCACGGATTTTATGCAGTAAACATTATACACAGTATATCAGTGCCTATAGGATACCGTGTAGAACAAAAATAATGGTTTTTTTCTTTTTGTGATTTTTTATAAAGACTTCAATATGAGTTCAGTTATTCAAACCAGTGTTAGTGCATTGACAAGCATTATGTTACAAAACCAATTTGTTTGAAAGTGAGTGCGTCTCATCGGGAATTCTCTGAAGTCAGCCATTAACAACATGTGCAGAAAGGGTTTACACAGTTATATAGTGCCCAAGCAGTTAACTTTATGCCGGGGGATTATCGAGGCAAATACTGTATTAGACCTATTTATTTAAAAAAAAACGTCAGGGGGGAAATTTTTAAGTGACACAGTAGGAGATTTGTTTTTGGAGGCTACAAATTATCTCTCGAAAACAAAGTACAAAAGAAAAACTAAAAAACCTTGTTTTGAAGTTGAACTTGCCTGCTATCGTAATCCTCCTAGGCCTATAGAAAAAACATGACTTTGAATTTCTGTCATTGCACGACAGCAATTACTAAATCATCATCTATTACATAAAGGGACGGCATATTCGGATTCAGGTGTGATCTTATACATTGATAGCATTCCCAAATATGAAAAAAAAAAAAACAGGGTTTAAACTTTTAAAAAATGGGGCGATTTCTGGAAATGTCCTCATGTTCTTTAAGGAAAAGCCTAGGGACCAGTTACTATAGGAAAAGAGGTTTGGGGTCCATGGGGCCATGACCCGGGGCAAGATTTGGGGGGTGCAGGACTTCAAAAAAAAAAAGGGGGACCCGGCCATTATGGCGGCACAAGTACAGACAGTCACCTTCAAACTTGAGATTGATATTGGTTTAGAAGTTCCAAACACAAAATAAAGGTCATGAAGGTATATAGTCTGATTAAACTATGCTAATCTCGACCAAGGTGTATATGCTCATTGAGGCTAATAAAAAAGGTTACTTAAGTTCTGGCAGAGTATGAGAAAGACATGGCGAAGAATTGAAAAAAAACTCCGAAACATTCTAACCCCATAACTTCATCAACTCAAATCAATCAGCTAGTAGCAGTAGATAGCTTGTGCAACCACACTATAGTGGAAGCACGTACTGATGTATGTACATTTGGCTCTATCTGGCGAATCACCCATGTCAGATTTCGTCCAGAAACTTCCTTTACGAAATGGGACCACCGGGGCATCAGGATTTTGTTGTAAAGTACCACTATCACAATTGCACGTAACCATTGTTAATCCTAAAATATCAAAGGATATGGCGATGATGTGGCTGTATTCTGGAGGTGTCGTCAATTTTCGTTATGAAAAATTTACGTTTTTTCGGTGTTGTAGTTGTTGTTGGCTGTACAAGGGTGGTACAAAATTAGCTCATTATTTTTCTCTTCCAACAATTCACGCAGAATAAAAACGTGTGCCAACAGCTATAACATATATAAATTTATGTTTTACAAACATTGTAGTCCGATCGTGCTTTAGAAAAAAATAATTTAAGATTTTGTACGGTCAACTCGGGTGCTTTTTCGCACATGTTGTTTACGTTTCCTAAAGCCCACTTCCGGTATCTGGAAATTCACGGTTCGCGCATGCGTTGTGCGTTCTTGGTGGTTCCTAGTTAAGTTTCTTAAAGTAATCTTAGCCTGGGTCGTACGAGCTTGAGTCACTGAACATTATTTCGAGTCTGTCATCGGTGTCACGTACAGCCATGGACAAAAGAACTATTACAAGCCAACAACAGCACGCTGTAATAAGGTAAGGGCTCCCTGTGCGAACTTTCTGTGTATCACCTCAAAGTTGAAGTGACGTAAGAGGCGGCTTGCATATCCCACAGACGTCTCGATCGTGCCGCCCTTATTCGCGTGCGTATCATTCTATGCTTTCAAGCATAGCGCGAGCCGATTTCATGGCTGCGAAACATAAAAGGACGCAGTGACGTCACCTGCAACTTAAGATGAGACAAACCATAGTACTGGGAAAACCCCATTGTTTCGGCAAGTAACCCCGGGCGTTTCGTCAATCGCCCGGTATTTCGGCGCCCCAATATTCCTGTGCGTCAACTAGGCGTTTTGGTTTTCCTCCCGAAATGGGGGGGGGGGGGGGTTGCCACACCCTATCCAACTCTTTGGGATCACCCTTTACCTTGCCTATACCCGGCCCCGTAGTTTTTTTGATGGGGGGGGTGGGCATTAACGGAACAAATGTCAATAGACCAGTTAACATCCGACGTCACTTCTTTTGTTGCCTCCGATCGTTTGATTGCCCATCGTATTTAATGTTAGTGTCAACCCTGTGTTTTTGTTTTCACACGAATTTCGGATTTTGCACCATTTTAAACATCCACTGTGTTCTATCGATACCAAAAAGGTTATCCACTGCAGACAATCCTGACTGAGCTGTATTTTTTTGCCGATTAAAACAACTATTTGACCATTTAAAGTCCACAAAAACCGCATGGCTTAACGGCGGAATTTAAGCACATTTTACGCTGTCAGTTGCAAGGTACAGCATCGCGTCGCGCGGTGATTTTTACTGCGTATGAGCGTGCGCGTGTTTTAATGTACTTTTGCGCCAACGCTCTTGAAACGAAATAATATTTGAAAATGTCACAAAGCGCTAATTTAGAGCAGATGAAATTTCAATTTCTTCTGATTCTGGAGTTAGAGACAAGGAGTTTTGATTCAATAGTGCATAAAGAATTTATTACCATCACTAGCCACATAGTCAATTTCGAAGTTCAAAGATAAAGTTATTGCGAAAGAGACAGCTTGAATGGTGTGAAAAGCCCTTTTTTTACTAACACGGAATTTTTCTCAATGTCATTCTGCCCGCAAAATTTGGCAAATTTTCAACAAGATAACTTCCAAAAATACCGAAGAAAAAGGTACGGTTTAACTTTTCCTACGATAGCAGTCGGTCTTCTCTAGGGACGGGTTTTTCTCAATTTTTCATTTTTCGATTGCTAACTAAAGTCTTTGCCAATAATAACAAAGTTGTCAAAGAAAGGTAAAAATCACACTTTTTTAGACATTTTCCCCTATATTTCGCAAAGTAAGCTCTATTTTAAGAAAATGAAAAAACCGTCCCTAGACAAATTTGTCTTGTATTCGAAAACAATACATAAGAAATTCATGAAAATTCCAAATTGTTTTTGTTATCTGTTCCTGAAAAATTTGGGGCAAAATCATGTTTTATATGTAGTATTTTTTCTCAAATACGGAAGTTTTACTATCTGATGCCACCATCGGGTCCTCATCCATTTTCTTTCTAGAAATGTTATTTTACATACACTAAATCAATATTTGCAAGTTACAAACCAAAATAGATACGCAAGAAACTCAGGGTTGACACTGTCCTTAAAACCTAACAGATACATTGCATTGTGGAACAGTCAGGCCGACCTATTTCAAGATACCAGGCCCGAACATGTTTACAAACATTGCTGTTAACTGGTCTATTGGAAATTGCATTAACTCATTTGACACCGGAAAATGGGGGTTTAAGTAGGGCGAAAAGAATAAATAGAGCGGGTAACAACCCCCCCCCCCCTTCGTAGACGAGTGTTAGTTAAATCGATATTTATACATTTAATTATATAAAGGTATACTTATCAACTCAGCTTCGATGAAACAGACATTGAAATCAGTTCGAAATGTACGGCTATCAAACAGCCACAACGGTAAGAAATTCAACCTAACGCGGAAGTTAAAATATTACCATTTGGGTGGGTTTTCGAGGTATATAGAATTCCCACTGTGGGCGCGCTTTGGGTCCCATGTTTCAGAAGTTATACTTTTGTTACAAGGGGTGGTAACATTGAACTTTCATAACACCGTTTATCAAGATCGGAAGTGATCGGAACCATTTCATATTATTTTTCACAGATTTGTAACACTTATTGGTCACAAAATCACCCAAATGCAAGCTTATTTTCACAGTCGTAGCTCCACAAAGGATGACGGATTTTGATGGGGTTTTCGGTATTTTCTGAACAATATTCTCCTCTATTTGGTTAACAACTTGCCAAAAAAGATGGAAAATTAATGTAATATGGCACTTTCCAAAAACCATACTCAGGGGTCACACATCCGGTCCACATTACAAAGTTTTGTGTACAGGCCTTTTTCCCCAGTAGCACTGCGTCGACCGCGGCAAGAGATATAGTCACAGACGGGCTTCGTGTGTATGCCCATTATACACATCAGTGCCTAGCTTTTGTCGAGATTAATGGGTGAATCGAATTAATGTGGTGGGTTTTTCGCGTTGTTGTCCTTCCTCTATTATGTCCTGATGACGACCATACACCATGTACACGATGATGATATCAATGTTTAAAATGGTTCCACTTGTCATATCGATTAATGGTTAAAGATTTGGGTAGACGTTTCATATAGAAATCCCATGGATGCAAATGAGGTATTGCCATTCATTCCGTCAAGCACTGCACCGTGGCAACGTCATACAGCGCATGACGGAATCAATTGTATGTTACCTCATTTGCATCCATGGGACTTCTCTATGAAACGTCTCAGTACCAAGATTTGACGGTCAAGAGACGGACAGCATAGAGAAATATACCGCGAAATTTCAGTCGATATTCCTGACAACTTTCACTGATACCAGTATTTGTTTTTATGCTGTTTCCACTGATAGCCCTATGTATGGCATCAAGCGCCAGTTTATTATTGTGTAAGAAACTGTTTTGTGATTCGTGATCGCGGCAGTATTTTTCAACAACACCGGCAGGGTGAAAGGAATCTTCCGGTTAATGTCAATAATTTTAATCTTTATTTTAATATTTTTCTACACTTTTCATATTTAACTCTTTCTGAATTCAAAATTTCAAGTTTATAAATCATCAATTTATTTTGTGTTCTCATATTACTGTATATAGTTGGATTCAAACATTAAATGACCAGTTAATGAAGAGTTGAATGATAGTCTCCTGAAGTCATCAAATGCATCAGAAGAAAATGCACACTTATGATTTTACTCTCAATATAATTTTTTGTCTCCACTTAAGTAAAATACTGAAAAGATATAATATCTAGAATAGATCCATGCCTCTGATCAGCTCCTTGGTGACCACCTAACTGCCCGAAATGGACCTTTGTTGAGGTTTGGGTCCAACAGTCCACTTAGCTTAAGTTCAAGTGCCTTCCATGCAGGCAAACTGGTGTATGGACTTTTTGTTATCTCCACTCACGTAAAATACTGAAAGGATAATACATGTAGATCCTTGCCTCTGATCAGTTCCTATAGGTGACTACTATAACTGCCGGAGTTTTGTTGAGGTTTGGATCAGTCCACTTATCGTATGGTGTGTTTTGAACAGAAGAACCTTGATATTTTATGAGTGAGCGAATGGAGTTAGGAATTTAAAAAAATGCGCGTACCGCATTAGTTTTCAAAACACTCATCAGCTTTGAGACAAACTATATATTTTTTGCCTAATACATTAGGGACATATAGGGCAGTATTTAGTAAGATAACTATAACATCAAATCACCCTTTGAGAAAATTTCGTTCCATGATTTAAAAAAATAAAGATTTAAATAAAAAAGGATTTAAATTTAAAAAAAAAACGAATTTAATTTTGTTTTAATAACAAAAAATCACCAACCCCGCATGTATGATTTTGTTGATTTGGGTGAAGACAAGGGCAACCATCATGTGCTAAACTTCTTTGACATTTATAAATGGCACTTGTAGATAAATCTATGATGGCAATTGTATAGTTGTATTATTTATTTTATATAATGGTCCATGAACTAAATTGGTCATGAACACTGAGCTGTTTGGATGGATGTGTTGCAAGTAAGATGTCTGCGCATTCACGTTCCAGCACCAATCGTGTTTGTAAGACGCACATTGGCGAACCTGAAAAATAATGAGGGAGAAAGGCTCTTAATATTTTGAGGTAATTGACGACAGTGAATTTATGGTCTCGAATTCCCTTCGCACTTTTTTGAAGGTTCAAGTAGGGAAGGTGTTCTCTGGTTCAAACACACTTAAGTTTACCAAGATTTTACCATGCATGTTACCGCCGGATCGCGGGAGGGGAGGGGGCTCACATATGAAATGGATACGGGTGTAATTGAGGCTGGCGCCTTCAAACCAAGGGGCGTTCAGTGGCAGAAACCTGCAAAAAATAGAGGGCTTTATAAAGGTTGGACATGAGAGACAGTCAAATTGTCAATTGGGCGACAAATTTGCAACCCCCCCTCCAATGGGGTCTTGCAATGGGTGGAAATTTGGCAAAATATTCTAAAACGTAAAGGCCTTTAGGTGAAAACTTTCCCCTTTGGGTGACAATGGTAGAACTTTCGAAAATATGGGTCTTTGGGTGACAGCGATGACATGTCACCTCCGAAATGAGTCCCCCCAGTTACTGGCAAGTGAAATACGAAGAGGGTTTCAGTGATTATGAACTTACATTCTACAAATATCACGTATGGTACAGGAACGTCACACGGCACCAACCTTCAATGGTAAGACGTCTGATGGTAGTATCTTCGTAGGTGATATTGATAGACACTCCGAAGCGCATACGCAAATGACGTATGACCCGACACTTTGAAGTAATTAACAAACAAAACAAAAACGCAATAAACAATAACGAATATACGGAAAAGGGAGAGAAAATTGGAGATTTAATATTCATAGTCACCATTGCTTTCATATTGTTTAAGCCTAACATTAACTGGGATGTATATAGCGGGTGGTGGTGATTAAGATAGGCCTATTGTGATTATCGATGATGAGAAGGATGATTTAACACTATTAGTTTAGTGGGTAGAAGGGGGTCTCGTGCACCCCCCTGAAATAAATTTCTAATCGATGTCTCTATATCAGAAAAAAATGCGTAGAAAACGATTAGCTATGTTAAAAAATTCAAAAATTGTCCCACGTGCCATTTTTAGGTAAATTTATGCAAATTAGGGTCGCCATTACAGAAATATATAGTTTTCACCGTATCTCAACAACAAGTAACAAAAATTGTTCTTCAAGAGCCATTAAGACGGCTTACCATGCATATTTGTATTGTTGTTTTGCTTCGGATCCAAGATGGCAGCCAACATGGCCGCCTCAAACATCTACAAAGTATGAAAGTGCTAAATGCCTGTTTTATTTAGTCGTATAGTCATAAAATGAGAAAATAAATTAAGGAATATATGTCTTTGACCATTAGAAACTCATATCTGCCTGTTTTGTTTGTGAGTATATTTAACATTCAATATGGCGGCCAATTTGTCCGCCTTCAAAATGTTTTAAAACTTAGAAATTACCTTATATTGTCCCCAAATTAAGATGACAATGTGAATTAAAGTATGAGATATATGCGTTTGACCAGTATAAACACACAGCTGGCAATTCTGTTTGTTAAAATTTAAGATGGCGGTCAATATGGCCACATTCAAAGAATTTAAACCTTAAAAAATACCCTATTTTTGTCATATATCTAGACATAGCACCCAGAAAGAATAATAAAGTGCAAATTAAAATATGTCTAATATCATTAGTAACTCATAACTGCTATTTTTGTTCCAGTAGTATTTCATAAATTCAAGATGTCGGCTAATAAAGCCGCTTTCAAGATTTTTGAACTCGGTGATATTAGCCGCCATCTTTATTTTCAAATAAGTTAACCAAACAAAAATATCACCTTTGGGTTTTAATTGGTCAAACGCACATTTCTCATACTTTAATTCACATTTTCATCCTAATTTGGGGACAATATAAGGTAATTTCTAAGTTTTAACACATTTCAAAGGCGGACAAATTGGCCGCTATATTGAATGTTAAATATACTCACTAAGCAAAACAGGCAGATATGAGTTTCTAATGGTCGAAGACATATATTCCTTAATTTATTTTCTCATTTTATGACTATACGACTTAATAAAAAGACATTTAGCACTTTTATACTTTGTAGATCTTTGAGGCGGCCATGTTGGCTGCCATCTTGGAACCGAAGCAAACAAACAATACAAATATGCATGGTAAGCCGTCTTAATGGCTCTAGAAGAACAATTTTTGTTACTTGTCGTTGAGATACGGTGAAAACTATATTTTTCTGTAATGGCGATCCTAATTTGCATAAATTTACCTAAAAATGGCACGTGGGACAATTTTTGAATTTTTAACATAGCTAATCGTTTTCTGCGCATTTTTTCTGATACAGAGATATCGATTAGAAATTTTATTTCAGGGGGGTGCACGAGACCCCCTTCTACCCACTAAACTATATCATCATCGTCGTCGTCGTCAAAACCGTTGTTATGGTGATTGTGACGACGATAAAGGCGATACGACGACGACCGGACGATGACAAAGATGGCACGAAGATAGAGAACCATGAAAGGATAATGGTCACCGATCCCCGGGGGGGGGGGGGCCACTTGTATTCAAAGGTGGATATGATGCGTGAACAAGAAAACGCGTAAAAAGGGTGTCTTTTTTCCAACAAGCGATGTACGCGCGTACATCGTTTAGGGTGTCAAAAACAGCAAAATATGGAAAAAAGGGTATGTTTTTTCTTAACCCTGTAATTGTCATGTTATATCTCATTAAGCAGGGATCAAAATCATCCAAAATATTGTAATCAGAACTTGGAAAGTAAAGCAAAGCAAGCAAATAAAAGGTATATTTACGATTCAATGCACTGCGTACTTGTTGAGGGTATCAAAAACAGATAAAAATACTTGTTTAGGGTATGTTTTAGCTTGTTTTTAGTCGGTGAAAATACGTGTTTAGGGTGCATTTTGAAAGTCCATGTTCACGCATCATATCCACCTTTGAATACAAGTGGGCCCCCGGGCACCGATCAAATGGTAATGAAAAACAGTGACATGGTGAAAAGCTGTTGTGTGCGTTCAAACAAAGTGGCATTCGGCGACAGAGAACGTGTCTGGGTGAGAGGAAGCCAAAGGATTTTTTGGGTGACAAATTTACCATTTTTAATGGGATCTTTGTATGAATCTTGACACATTTCTGAAAAAAGTGAAGGTCTTTGAGCTTCTTTTGGTGATTTTTTTCTTCAAAATTGCCAAAAATAGAGGCCTTTGGGTGTAAGACAGTGTAAAATTTTCAAACAAAATATGGGGGTGTCGGGTAACAACGATCGATGCTATAAATGGGGATCTTAACAGTCTTTCATATCGTCACCTCCAAAATGGGAGTTCTCCCTACTCGGGGATTTGATTACAAAGAATTGAAACTTACATTTTTACCCAAGACTCGATTCTCATGTTCCTGTGAGATCAAGTAACTGTGTTGAATCGTTCGAATCGCACGTGTGTTACTCTTCGTCTGTGCCAAATGGCACTTTAGTTGGTTTGCGTCAACTCTGTGAAGTGACGACTGCTTCTTCTTTTTCTCGGCTGTGCCAGTACTTCTACCTTTCTTCTCTTTGTAAGCATCAGATGTAGGTTTAGACCTTATGCCTATCTCCTTTTTATCTGTTATTTTGGAGTGGTCCGCCTTTAATCTGTTGGAGCAGAGAAGATGTGCATACTACATCTTCTCTGGTTGGAGTGAGAACGTCGCTGTCGTGACGTGACAGGGAAGTTCCGAATTATCCCCGTATGAATTGCGCCATTGACGACGTTGTCACCAACATATGTTGCCTTGGAAATTAGAATAAAGATATTAAACTGATGGTGATTTTTTTGCAAATGATAACAGATGCAGATAATGAAATGAAAAAGAGCAGATGCAGAAAATGAAATAAAAATGTTCGTTCACATTAGTACGAATTTAGAGCCTGTCAGCGGCGGATTTAAGGAAAAGGGCCCTGTCAGCAGATAAAGATGGGGGCCCTTTAGCGTCGCGAAATGACGCAATGTCGCACTTTAGTGCTACTAGGGATGTTTAATGGGGGCCCTGAGAGCAATATTTTAGGGGGGGCCCTCTCAGCAGCTGCTGACACTGCGGACTCTTAAATCCGCCACTGGAGCTTGTCCTCGGCCCTCGTTCTCCTCTCTCTACATATTTCATGTTTGTTTCCTTACCGGTGATTTTATCCGCTGGATTCGCCAGTCAACCCATTCCGACAATGATGTCTGTAAACTTCTGTCGACACAAATAGGCAAATGTGTCTCAGTTTGGACGGTTCTTGTTTCTATTGACTTGGACTGAATTGCCACGTCCCTATACAATAAGTTTTAAAATGCATTATTTTTATTTATAACAAAATTAACCAAGCTCAAGAACTATAACAAACCATAACCGAAGTTAAAATAAGCTCAAACACTACAGCAAGAACCATACCGGCTTATGAGGAATCATGGTTAATAAGTAATAAGACATTCTACCAGTCATTCGTCAACCTTTAAAGGTGGGTGACCCGATCGACAATCTCATCCCCACGTAGGCCTACTTTGAGATTTTAGTATAGGCCTAAGCAAGCCCGTAACCAGGATTTTTTAGGGGAGGGCGATTTTTTTTTTTCAAAAGGGGATTTTTCCCCAAAAAATGTCAGGGGGGGGGGGCGAATTTAACAAAAGTAGACTTTTTTTACCGAAATGTTAATCTTTTTTCGATAATAGAGCGTAAAACCCTCCTTTTTTTGCATCTTTTTGGCATTTTTCAGCCCCCACTGCCCCTCCCCTGGTTACGGGGTTGCGCCTAAGACACTGTAAGAAGAGAATTCATATTTTATCTATAAGGCCTCAAAATGTTTCCTTTTCATGTTACTACGAAGAAAAACGTCGCCAAATGTGGTCAACTACATGAATTAATACACACTCTCTAGGACAATTTTGTCACGGGTCTTATTTTGAATGGAAACCAAACCAAACCAAATACCTCAAAATAAACGCCCCCCCCCCAAAAAAAATACAACAGACCTTTTATTTCCGCGTTTCTTCATTTGGTACAATTTGTACAACAGAAGTAGGCCAAGGGCCGATGCACTGCTTACAGACACAGCGATAACTAGAATGCCACTCCTCTTCATTAGTCAGCCCTTTCTGAAATTGAGAAATAAAATAGAATACTGAGATAGGAGGCCTACTATAACTGACTGGAAATTTACATATGATTCGTTAAATAATGATGGTGTCTTCATCAAAACAACGGTGATGTGACTCATAAAAACCACCGTCTATCTATTATATAATGGTTTTCCGTCATGAAATTTCTTTTGAACGGTTAAACGTGCTTGTTCTTGTGTTTACTTGATACTATACGGTCGCCGTCATAATTGTTTGAACTAAGCTACTCAGTACAGCGTGTGCGACCTGTAAACGGGCGTAGCGCGTGTCTATTTCCATCCTTGTGTATTACCGCTGTTACATCATGCGACCTTCACGCACACATGTGGCAAATTGTTCGAATCAGTTCAAAGAAGAAAAAACACATTATTACTCATAGTATAGTGATAGGACGCCTTGCACTTTCATACACTACCCCCCCCCCCCCCGCCAAGTATCGTGAGAAACAAAGTTGTGGTTTTGATGGTAGAAGCAATAATTTACTGCGAGTAAAATGGATGGTTATTGATTTTGTTGTCTCTCTTGGAAGGAAATTGATTTGGGGGTGGGGGGGGGGGATGGACTCATGGACTAGAGGCTGAATTGAAATTTCAGAACAACATGAACAATGACAGGAACAATGAGAAAAATACGGCCTTTCATCTGATATTAAATCGATACTACTTCATGGTAAATCAGGAGGCCCCACAGACGATCGGAACACGCACCTTTAACTGCTCTTTTTCATAACTAAAAAAAAAAAAAAACACTGAACGGACTTTATTTTTCCTATATACCACTACCAGGCTAATTCAATAAGCATGAAAATCCTCCTTTGAGTTTGCCGTTGTCAAACCTCTTGCGCTTTAGATTTTTGTGTTTACACAAGTCTTAGGCCTATATCATATGAATGACTCACCTTGAATAGTAACGGCAATAAGAAGTGTAACATTCGGCGATTCCGAGCTGTGTATCTTTGGTTTTATACCATCAGTAAATACAAAGACGAAAAAAACAAAAAATAAACACAATGATTTACGCCAGTGCGTGAGAGAGAATGCGCGTCCACGCACCGCACATAGCCTGTAATACTTTGTCTGGCCAGGAACCGCTCGCGTGCGGTCTTTCGCATGCCGATTTTGTACGCTTGTGATTATAGCTGCGACTATATAGGGCCTACCGCGATGCGCACGTTTAACACTGCCGTGCAACTATAATGACATACCTCCTTACTTTTGCACGGACAACGTGACAGATTTTACTCAAGAGGACTCCACGAGTTTTAACTGCAGTCGGGTGGTCACGAAATGGATTTAGTCCACTGGGTAGAAAAGACCTTGCTTATGATCTTGCAAAAGTCTGCACGAAATGTTTTCATGGGTTCTTGGCAACATTGACCTGCAAATTCTAAATATTATTGACGATGCCACTTTTGTATCCTTGAGCGTTTTGAGATATGGAAAGGGGGTAAAATAACAGAGGTCAAATTTGTAAACGTTTCATTTATGATTGAGAAAGGTCGTCATCTCTCACTTAATCCAGAAAATGTCACTATTGTAATCTGAACGAAGTTGAGGATGAATTTCACTTTATAATGAACGTACTCTCTATAATGACTTGCGCAATAAGCTACTTTCTGATATCGATGAAACTTTTGACACCAATAATTTGTCAGATAATGACATTTTCATTCTCATAATGGGTGTCAATGAATATTAATTTTGTTAAATCTGCTTTTGATATGCGCTCTAAGACTGTCTTGTAAATTTCTAATTTTATGTCTTATTTTAATGTTGCAACATTTTAGTCTTTTTTTATGAATTGTATTTGACTATACCTACACGTTTGGTGAATGTCAATAAAATACTTTGACTTTGACTTTAATGCACAGATTTCGCCTCAAATTCTTCATGCTTATAGAACATGTTATGTGATTTGTTTGACATTGGGGATATAAAAAAGGGGGTAAATAGTGAAATGCCTACAGGGTCTATGGGGGATCAGCACTCTGGCCTCTGTTAGATATATTTGAGCTGATCAACAAAGTAAATGTATATTTCCTATTGTAACATTCCCATACAACAATTTGAAAACAATTTGGAATCAATCGGATCAATATAAAATGTTTACCCCCATGACCTTGAACAGTTTTTGGCCTGTCGTGCAAAAACAAACGGTTGTAGATATAGGAAACTATACCTTTTTAGTCCTTAGAACCAAATGAACATGTCTGTAATCTTTTAACCCCGTGTGAAACATTTACAAAATTTTCCCCTGTTAATTTACCCCCTTCCCATTTCAAAATGCTCTAGGATGACAAAAAATGCATCACCAAGATCTGTAATCAGTAGGTCAATTTTGCCCAGAAACCATCCAAACATTTTGTGAAGACTCTTTTTCAAGGTCATATAGGCCTACCACAAGACTAAATAACTAAGAGGGGATACTCCATATTGAAGTAATTCATGGTAGGTTGGCTTAAAATGGCAAGTTGAGGGAGATTGTTCCAACTAGTCTTTGATTGTCTGGGGAAAAATAAAATTGTAAAAAGGTGAGAGTTGGCATTGTAAAATTTAAACTGTTGGTCGTGCCTTCTTGTCCTGTCAATATTTGGGTGATAGTTTTGGTGATGTCAATTTATTGTGATGGGTTTTGTAAAGGGAGATTCCTGCGGTAGGCCCATATGACATTGCAAAAGAGTCTGCATAAAATGTTTTGATAGTTTCTAGGCAACAATGACCTGCTGATTCCAAATCTCGATGATGCAACTTTTGCATCCTTGAGCATCATCAAGATTTGGAATCAGCAGGTCAATGTTGCCTAGAAACCATTAAAACATTTTGTGCACTCTTTTGCAAGGTCATATACAAGGTGATTCTACCGCTGGACTAGCAGGTCAATCTGTGAGCTCTTCTGCGAATACAAGGCTATCATTTTAAGTCTTCAAAATGTCAGCATTCATTGACAGTAGCGTATCCAGAATCAGAAAGCAGAGGTGCAAAAGGAATAGGTAAAATACTGCGATTTAATTGCAACAAACTTATTCATGCAGAACTCTATTGAAGTAGGATTTATTGTTGGTTCAGGTGACCACTATAATTACATTCCTACATGTAGGTACAATACATGTGGGTTTAAGAGTTATGTGAACCAGTTCATTATGTTGGTGATAACAGCAATTTTTACTCTACTTTGTGCCCGCTTTTCCGAATTCTGGATCCGCCCTTTCTTGATACTACTTCACATGATAGTTTATAGTTGTAAAACAACTGCCTCCGCATTGGACTTTCTGATATGGACCCCATGAAGCTATACCAACACTATGGACCCCATGAAGCTATACCAATATTCTATTCCTTGAATGTTTGTAGAATCGCATGCAGTCTTTAGTATGTGGCTAATAAGAATAAGGATACTACAGCATCTCTGTATGACCCCAGTGATCTGGAAGCTTTTGATGCAGCATGTTGACTCTACAAGTTCCACATTAGGTTATTTTTAATGTCAATACTGAGGTATTGACAGTTATTTGTTAACTGAGTGGTATCCATCATTCTGTATTATTGCATGTGTTTTGGGGTCGGCAGTTTTTGACTTTCATGATGTTACACTTGCAGCGTTGAAACCCATATATACCCCAGGTTTCTGTCCATGTTAACAAGACTGTCTAGCTCATTCAGGTACTGGACTTCGTCATCGGGACTTTATATGCAGTCGTCTGCAAAGAGTCACATCATGCTGGAAATAGCTTTGCCGGTGTCACTTGTAAACAGCAGGAATAAATATGGTCCGAGGACGGCTCCCTGCGGGAGACCGCTTAGGACTTTTTCCCCGGGTAGATGGGGAACTATTAGCAATCATCCTCTGTTGTTTGGGCAGGAAATGTCAATTCAGCATTCAGTACTGCCTCTTATTCTATAGTGATCGAACTTAATGTCTTTGGAGGGGTACAACGCCAAAAGCTTTAGAGAAGTCTGGTATAACATGGTCCTGTGTCGCCAAGCTTATTTGTCAAGTTCAAGGACTAGATTTGTCAAATGTTTGACATATCTGTAAAGCCAAGTATCTTGTGATGGAAGGTGAAAGGCACTTTTCAAAAGTTGGTTGCCCATGCACGATATACAATATTATGTTACCTCTTGTGCCCATTATTGAAAATGACAGCATTGATGGTCAGTCTTACGGCCCATTATTCTGCAATAATGGGTCCTCGCCAAGCATTTTCTATATATTCCACGTGTGTCTTTCGTAATAGGATAGAAGTAAAGGGTTTGCCAAGTATGATTCTAGGGGTCTAAGGTATCCTCCGCCGGAAAAAAATAAAATATGGACCGGCTGCGCCTAGTCCATTATGTTATTTTTACGACCTCACGGACACATATTCGCCATAAAGGTACGGGTTACTGCTCACCCTATGTCTTCATTAAGAGGGCAACTTTTGAATACTGAGATAGTCCTATGCAATGTTAGTATTTCCTAGCTGTTGATGAGACAAAAAATGGCTACAGCACAGTAAGGGTAATAGTAGCTTTTTCGAAGTAAAAGTGTTAAATAATGCAAATACTGATTGCTTTTAAGCCTCTGCTGTGCATGTCATATCACATGGGTGACAGCACTGTTTTTGAGTAGAACAGCTCAGCTGTGCCAGCCTCGATGTTCTACACAAATAATGCTGTTGTCCATTTGATACGACATGAAACACACCAGATGCTGAAAACAATACCTTTATTCTCTAAATATTGATAACTTATGGTGAAGAATATACTCTTACAAAACAGAATTCTATGACCATTAGTATTTTTCTTTTATTGTTAAATCTCATAAAATTTCCAGGTAGTTTGGTACATGCTGGAGATATATCCACAACACCGTGGAAAAGAAACTATCCTTATTCCCTACCTCCATGCAGTGACCGTCAGCGCGAGATTTATGTCGTCACCAGAAAACCGTTTTGCGGCTTAAGATGGCATTTTTACACACGATCACAAAGACGGCATATCTTGCGTGTGCGTAAAAGCTGCGTCAAGGTTATATATCACTGCCTGGTGGTAGAGAAATGGACGATAATTAGGGTTTAGCAGATGAATTAAAAGCAATGCTACTCTTTATATCAGCGAGATATATCTTTTCTGTTTATATCAAGTAAATCTTCATTCAATGACTTTTTTACACTTTTGACAGAAAAAGAGGTTTTATGTCCGATTAACATTTTTACACTTCATAAATGCCATATTTGTTTCAAAATCCAGTCCATTGGAAACGTCTCTGCAGATTTCTCGGTTATAGTAACATCAAACTTTGCTCCTCTGTAGAAACCCGTTTTTTAAAAATTCCTTTATTTGAATGTACACGTGAGGACATGAAGCTTTTTTAAATGGACTCGCTGGGCTAAATTTTGTATTGCATTTAATAATCGTATTGAAATGATTCCAAACAGTGACATTGTTACCAATAAATTAGCTAATAATCTCACTGCCAGAGTGATTCATGTCTAGTTCTGTCTATAATTGCAATACCCTGTAAATACTCTTTACCTGAATGTGAATAGGATTTGTATCTCTTTAAACTGACGGCATCAGCTGGTATTAACGCAATTAAAGAATCAACTGCTTCACAGATTAACCTCCATATAATTATTAATGTGTCGACTTCATAGTTCAAGTGTTTTATCACAGCCCAGTAAAGAGTGAAGTAATTTAAGTCCCACCTGCCCCATAAACACCATATTTTAAATCATTGTTTTAATGTGGGCAGTACGACAATCATTTTAAAGTGTCATTTAAACTGACATTGAATGTCCCTCTATTGCTTTATGCAGAAATTTGATCGTCAATTTAATAGTGCGCCTTGCTCGAGTCAGCGATTTGTCAACAGGTTCCACCGATGTTTTGCGGTACATTTTCATACATTTATAATTATATGTGTGCATGTGCCAGTGTCTGAATCACGCTCGCAATTTAGTGATGCAACAACATTGTAACCCACTGATGCACTGACTCGAGGAAGACCTGCTGAACATTAGTTTTGCTTGCTGCTGAATACATTTTGACTGAGAATTTGGGTGTCCTTTTTTGGCACACTTGCTTTATTTTTCTTTGTAAATGGAGGGTCCCCATGACATAGTGTGACCTAGCTGCCTTGTATAATATAATGATTGTTTTAAACAAAGTTAGGGAAGTTCATGTTCCCACAATTCAGAGGTGTTTGTTGAATTCCAATATATAAAAGTTACATGACAATCAAAGAATTTAATTGATTTCCTATCTCACCCACCAATGACATCATACAGGATCTCTATTTTCTTGTAATTCTTTTTGAATCTTTATAACCAGTCAGTATGGTGTGGGTGATATTAATTTGAAGGGAAATAACTTGTCACAATTGTTCTAATTAAATCATCAACTTGGACCACAAAGTGTCCTCAACCCCTCCAACTATCTGGGGTGCACCCACACTTCCAAGAAGTTGTTTTAGTCATTTGCGGCGTTTTCTGATTGGCTACGAAAAGGTCCGGACTTTATGAGATGTAACGTTCTGATTGATTAAAAATAATATGAAGGGGAAGGATATGAGTTTGATTAGTATAAAAGAGCAAGATATTTTGTGAAGAATCAATTCCAGTCCAGTTTGTGGTACATCAGCCCCGTAAGTTTAGTCTGATTGTAAAGTCTACGCCGACTATATTTTGGGCTCAAGAATGAGATGGTGATGTAGTAAATAAAATAATTGCCAAATAAGCAAACTTGCTTTCGTCTGAGATGTGTATTGGTGTATGGAAAAAACCAGTTGACCGCTCGGAAACCCACTCCGACGCCACATGGTGGCAGCTACGGAGCTACCTGTCGAAAGTCCACATGGTAGCAGCGATGGTAGTTAACTTGATTGAAAAAATGAAATGCTGTATCTGATGCTTGATCTGTGTGTCGCCATCCGGTCGAAGAGAACAATGACTGAACCCAAGCTGAGGGGAAGTTCCTATATGTTGTGTAACTAAGACAGAGTATGGTGTGCAAGTAATAAAGAGATTTGATTGAATTGTTGAGCGATTGTTTTCTTTAAAGTTAAGCCAGTCCGTCTCACCTTCCTTTACCTAGTATCCTTTTCATGCTCATTCCATTCCGCTTCTCTGAAAAAAAAACTAGCTACACGTAACCTTGGCAACGCTAGAAATAGACAAGCATCATGTCAGTAAACTTATGATGACGATGAGGAGAACGCCTGCGGGGTCGCTTTCTCCACAATTCGAAGATAAAAAGATTAAGGATCCAAATAGAGGAAGAGAAATTAAATCACGACCAAAGGGCAGTAGAAGACGACAGGTGAAATTACAACTAAGAATGCTAGAAGAAAAAAAACAATACGATGAAAGCGTAGGGCTCAGATAGTTAGAGAGCATGAGAGAGGCCAACAAGGCCAAAGAGTAGAAATAATGCAAAAAGCCAAAGGGGAACCTACACTGTTAGGGGTGGAGGATCAACATCCAAAACTCCCCAAAATACCTTTACAGAAATGGATGTCAAAGATGACATAGACACAGACCTCTGCTCTTTGGGAGCATATTGTTACAGACTTGAAATACCAGAAAACAAATGGGTAAGTATCCTGGCACCCAAGTGACTGGTAAAGCCAGAGATGCTTACAACGACCTAGACACTGACAGCTCATACGCCTCCTTAAAGAAGGCTATTCGGACCAAGTACGAAACTTCAGCGGAGGCATACAGGGCAAAATTTAGGAAACTAGAGCGTGCACAAGACCAAAGTGTCAAAGAGTTTGTAAAAAAGTAGAAACGGGCCAGTCAAAAAATGGATAGAGGCTGCAGGTATCGAGGAGGGTGACTACTTTGCACTTTTGGCTGCTGCAGAAATCTCTCATAAGTTAAGGTGCAACAGGAGAGATTCACATATCAGGTGTCCTTTATAAAAAATCGAAATATTAATGGTTTGCCATGACGTAAAGCTTTTCATCAAAAATAGTCCAATCTGAACGGATTAACACTGAGAAAATGTTTTCGTTGGTACAAAATTGTTGAAATTTTATTGTCGTAATAGGAGCAAATACGAAATTCAGCTTATGTTTTACATGGAAAGATAAGCAATCAAAATCACCCTCTTTCTCTCTTTTAAGGCATTTGGTAGCCAAATACAAGGAAGAAATCTATTAGTGTCTAATCTATATGTAATAACTATTATGACACATATTTGGGTGTCTCAAAAATCTCCCGTTGCACCTGAGGAACGTGAACCAAAAGACCGCCAACACTTGGCGAAAATTGCTGACAGACTCGTTGACATTAAGGGTGGCCGAAAGTGGCGTTAACACCTCCAAACCTACAAAACAAGACCATATGACAAAGACAAAAAGAACCAATTGGACTCCCAAGTCGATGGGAGCACCCCCTGTCCCAAATATTCAACAAACACAAATGCTAACCAAAAGCTGAACAGCCCTGGGAGAAGCAGACCGGCGATGGTCCAATAAAGTGCTACTCGTGTGGAGTTGTGGGTCATATTAAGTCGCAATTGTCCCACAAATCCGCCTCATATCGGACTGCAAACCCTTATATTGCTAGACCTACCCAGCGTGGGTGCTGTGCTCAGAAAAATGACTAAACAAAATAGAAGAGTAACGCACACCTTGAGAAACGCTACTGAAACATGTTGTAATCAGGTACAATTCACGGCAAAACCGGCATGCATTGTACGTGACGAGTGCTGTGCACAAAGTTATCGTGCCACCCAAAATTTGTGAATGAACCCCCCCATGATTACATCCTAACAACTGCTGTACCATCAGTGGGCATAAGCAACGGTCTACCCCTCCCCCTGGCAAAGATTCCATTTGTACACAGCAATATTCCCACTCACGGTGTACCCAGAGCTTAGGCTACTCCAGGTTACCTTAGCTCTACTCCAAAGGTACCCCCCAAACCCTTGATCACTATTGATTGCAGTACCTACAACTAAGTTCTTGCGAAGTAATACACCACGGATGGTTAGCAGTATGTTTACTTAGCAGTCACCCATCCATAGTTGTCTCATGCCGTTGCCTGCAAGGTGACTGACAGGTCCCATGACCACCAGTATTGGAGTACTCTGCAGCTACTCAGGGGAGTACCTTCACAGGTTACTCCCCTACCAGCTGCCTAGTAGAGGCAGCACATGGAACCATAGAGGGGGGCCGGAGAGGGCAGACCCGTCCAAACCTTCCCTTTTTGTTTACGATTTCTGATCATTTCAGCTCTAGTACATCTATATTTGTGTTTGAGCATCACCAAAACCCCTATAAATGGACATTTTTGTGTAAAAACATATAACCTATGTGACGCAAAATGTTAAATATGGATAAAAAATTTACTAAACTAATCACACAAATCCTCAAGCTCATTTGCATGGGAGTACCCATGCAGGTCCTCCCGCCATGTGTGTGACTATGGTTAAGCTACTGCGTGGGTACCTAGGTCGCGTGGTTATCCCCACTTTAAAAAATATATATGCGGCCGGCGACGTGGTACCCATGCGGGTGGGTACTCCGCGGCTATGTAATAGGTACTTCAAGGTACTCCCATGAAGAAGAAATTGGTTTGTAGTCCTCTCTACAGTGGAAACATGATTGTAGGAGGGCAGAACAATTCCTACAGACATGTTGTTTGGTAATGAACTTGAAAAGCAAGGAGAGAAAAGCAATATCTCTCTAGACATGGTATTTGGTTCCAATGATGACAAAAGTTAGTGATACTACGCGTGTGATAAACAGATAAATCGTAGTTACTTCGCAACAGGCAAAAAACCAAGCAACAAGAGCGTAAAAAAGCTCAGGTGACAAGAAATAGTGGAGTTCAACCGAAGAAGGTTGACAAAATCTGCTCCACAAAAAACAATGAAACAGAACCTTGTGAATTCTGTTACTGAAAGTGATGATAAAATTTCACTTTCAAACTGCCCCTATCCCCAGTGCAGTTGATGATGATGACGCAGAGGTATCATCAAAACAAAATTCCAGACAAGACGGTCTTAAAAAGGACAATCTTCGCATTTTCAGTGCACAATTTGTGAAAGGAAACAAACAAATTGAGTTGTAAACACTATATCTTTAATAAATTACTATGCAAGGCATCAATCATAATGATCAACCTTTATTGTGAAACAAAAGAATTTAGTTCATGTTACTTTTTATGATACATATGGTAGTATTTGAAGAAAATCAAATGAGGGAATCACCAAGCTTCAGGTTTACCATACTTCCCTTTTAAGGAATCTTATCTAGTGCAAAGGCCAAAGCACTATTGTGTAGTAATACCTGTCATAAATTGCTGTACAAAAGTTGTGCTTGTTTACCACTTGAAATATTAGTCTGCTATGAATAGTTCCATGCTATCAGTCTTAAAACTCCATACAAACAATGTAATCTGTACCAACAAATTGTATATTATAACATTGGAAGTAGTAATTGTGAATATGAATGGATATAGAAGCTCATTTACCGTTTTTTAAAAACATTTGTCATAGCCAAAATTGTGCAATTGACCCAACCAATCAGAAAAAATGTACATAGCTACCTTTGGTTAGGAATAGTCCTAATTAGTGCAAGCAGGGAATGTCACTATCAATAGTGACCAGTGCAAGTAGGGCATTTATATCTCACTGACCATGGCCATGTATGGCAATATGAGACTCTTGAACTAAAGACAGTATAGTAACAGCCTGAGAAGGGTAAACAATAGATGGGCGGTGTACACACAATTAAGAACTGCGTACCACTGCATGAGGTTTGGTCAATTAGATTAATCTTTGCCTGGCAGAAGAAAAATGATGGCATAGGCATGACCTTGACCAGAAACCTGGAAACAGTGGCAAAGACAATGATACAAACACTGACAGGTGTTAGGGACCGTGTACTAACACATGGGCAATACGAACAACAAAGTTTGTTTTATAGGAAAGATGGAATTTTGTTTAGAAAATGGAGCAAACTTACAACAAAATGATGAGAAGTGTAATATGAGAGTAGATCAAATTGTAGTGCCAAAAAGCTAGAGAGGGCCTATTGGCACTGCTCTTGATAATTCCCATGTCAGGCCACCTTGGCATAAACAAAACCAAGGATAGATCCTCCGCTCCTTCTATGGCCGAATATTGCTGTGTAGCTAAAGTATTGTAGAACATGTGACATTTGCCAAAAGACGGCGAAAAGTTAACATACCCCAAAAGGCCCCCCCACCCATCCCCAAGTAGGCAAACGGATGGAAAAGATAGGGATAGATATATTAGGGCCCTTACCACGTTCTGACAGTAAGAATGAGCATACATTCTCACTGTTATTGATTATGCAAACGTTTCCCATGGGCAAAACCACTGGACAAACGTAACTTCTGAGAAAGTAGCAGAAGGCTTTGTGATTTTTATCAGAATGGGGACTC